>JAESIW010000138.1:3548130-3701132 GCA_016802295.1 Brachionus rotundiformis
AAAAAAATAACAATAAAATAATTATTTATTGATTTATCTAATAGATTGAACAATGATGAATATTTTCATAATGATTTATTTGTTTAGTTCTAAAAAAAAATTAAATTTTTTCTTATTAAAATTTTTAAGTAATGATCTAATTCAAATTTTCTAAAATTGACAAAAACTTTAATTTAAAGATTTTTCTTTTTTTTTACAATCACTCATGATAATTGCTAGGTATTATTTTTTAGTTAAAAAGTTTGATTATCATTTAAAATTTTTATCATTGCTAATTTACCGATCTATACAATTTTTGAATAAAGTTTAGCTAATAAGAGTCCAACGATATACTGGCATTAGATTTAGGAGGTTCGAATTTTAGAGTTTTTTATATTCGTTTGAGAGAAAATGAAGAACCAGTTATTGATAACAAAGTTTTTATTGTTCAAGGATGCAGGCTGTAGTTGAAAAAACCTTGACCAACTTGGTCAGCTCACTCAATAAAGTAAACAAAAGCTTTTAAAACACTATGTTTTATGTTATAATTAATTTGCTTTAAGTTTAAGATCGTATTATCGACTGACGGCTCTGGTAAAGGAGCAGCCGTTGTCGCTGCTGTTGCAGCAGAAAATGATCCCATATTTAAATAACTTTTATTCTTGATCATTCAAAAATTGAATAAAAGAAAAATATTTTATCACCAAAATTCAAATTTGTTTCCTGTTGAAAATTCCATTAAAATATATTTATTTATTTAACATTTAGCTTAACAAAAAGCTAAACATTTTTAGATACGATTAGAATTAAATAAAATAAATTGTTTACAAATTATTTATTTTCTAAATGTAATTATTCGTAAAGGTGCCTAAAAACTTAAATATTTTTTTAAAAAATAAGCCCAAACGCCTGTCTAGCTATTTGATTTAAGATGTACAATTCGTTTTTTGCTTCGATGGTATCAATTTTAGTAGAAATATTTAATTTTGGAGGACAAAGCTTGATTGACTTAATTTGATGGCCTATTGTATGTTCTGCCTCAATTTGGTTATTCTTAATTGCATAGGACAATTTATTATTCAAGTCAAATTTTCTATTGTTTAGTTCAAATGTATTATTAGGATTTGATGGCTTTTCCATAAAGATAAAATTCACAGGTTGGCTTGTAAGTTGATTTTTGACAATAATAATTCCATTAGCAACGAAATAGGTCGATAAGGTTATATACAACAATGTTGAAGAACAGATAAAAAATATTTTGATTAATAGAGAAAAATTTTTTAATATGGACAAGAGAGAGAAATGGTTTGAAAATGATAATAAAGCTTCTAAATCTGAATATGTACAATTACCGAGTTGAAGTTTGATTTTTTTCCTTGTTGCTCTAATTAAAATAATAATAATAAAAAAAATTGTTTTAAGTAATAATAAAAATACTTTTCAGTTAATTCATTTGTAAAGTTCCAAAATTCTTCACATGTAACAAATAATTCCCATTCCTTAAAAATTACAATTTTCTTAAAAAAATGCCATAACTCAAAAAGTTGATTACCATTCTTTTTAGAAAAACTTTTTCCAACTTATTTATTTTTTCTACCGGTATATCTGCTGATTCGGCCCACTGGTCATTGTAAATTTCATCATCTTCTCCTTCATCAATCAAAAATTTACTTGCCAAAAGCTTAAATAAATAAATTGAAAAATAAAAATTAGTCAATCGTATAAAATTTTCTTACTATCGAAATTAGACAGAGCTCAGTGTTGCTAAAATTTTCAAAATTTTCTTTCTTTGGATTAAAGTAGGAATCAATCAAGTTTTTTGCCGAATAACAATATGAACATTTTTTGTCATTTTTGTAAGGATTTAATTTTGTTTTCAGTCTTTTGAGGTATAAAAGTGCCACTATTATGGCATATGGAGAAATAGCTCTATTTCTTGACATCTCAAAGACAAAAGATAAATCGTTTAGAAAAAATTTATCTTTTGTCAAACCCTGAACATATTCGGCTATGGTATCTTTACAGACTTTAAGAAATTGATTTTTTTTTAATTCAAAAAATAACCTGTTAATGGCAAAGATAGATTTCTAAACTTAAAATATTTTGAATGCTCTTCATCACTGTACTCATATTCATAGTCCGAAAAAAGTCCATCATCATTATTGTCTAGTTCATCAAGAAAAAGATTCTTATGAAATCTTTCTTCATTGTTTCTACCCCTCATAAAACTAAACCTCATTGTTGGGAATCTGTTTGAACCAATTTTTTCTAAAAATAAAAATAATTAAATCCAAAAGCTCTTCTTTGAACACCCAAGTCTAGGATCTGAATATTTATTCGTTCCATTTTTATTATAAAAAAAATTTATGAATAATCAAATTTATTCTTATTTTTGTTATAATGCTTGTAAATAATTTTCATATATTGTTAACTATATTTTGTCTAAAATATATGGTTTTTTTTTACTAAATGGTAGATTTATGGATAGGAAAAATAAGAAAGTATTTTAACTTTTTAATCAAATTTTCGAATTTATAAATGTTTTTTAGCTAGAAAATAAACTCCTTATTTATTAATTTAAATAGCAGTAATTCATCAAAATAATTATGTTTAAATTAATTAACCTTAAACTGAAAATAAAAGTAATTCAATATTTATTCTCTATAAAAAAGCATTAAATTCTACTAGTAAATCAATTTGATATCCATATATACTAAATACCGTAATGCCTTGCCCCCTAATGCATTGCGCTTTAAACCAGAATTCTGGATTTTAATGCTGCATTTAACCCACTTTTTTTTCCAGATACGCTTCGACTTAAATTGCTACAGTTAATGTCAAAATTATATGATCAAAGATTGATGTCGAAATTACAAATCAAAAAATTACAATCAAATCATATTCATCTTACAGCATTTAGGTTTTTATTGCAAAGGCTATTTAATTTATTGAATTTTCAAAATTCCTTTTTTACTAAAGCTTTTTAGTATCTTTCTTATTTTCATTTAAATTTCAATATAACATATTGTATATCATTACCTTTTAAAATGGTTAACAATTTAATCATAGTTTTTTTTTGAAAATATCAAATATATAATTGATTTCTATAGATTTCAAAAAAATTAAAATTTTGTTAATCAGTATTAATTAAAATTAAAAATTGGTTTGAAAAAATATAATTGAAATGTATTTGTGTTTAGAAGAAAAAAATTTTAATTGAATCACATTAAATTTCACTTATAAAAATTTAAAATAAATTTTGATAATTGAGTTGAAAAAAAATATAAAAATTAAATCTTTCCTATACTTCACCACATTATTTTAAAATGTTAAATTACGCTTTTTTTTTAGACTAATGCGAATATTAAATAACGCATTTTTATATTTTATTACTTAACCAACATTGCTTAACAAGAAGCAAAACCAAATGTGCACCAATAAATTATAATTTTAAATTATACATAAGAATTGCTAACCTCGAAAAAGCAAAAATTATAATATTAAATTTAAAATATTTGATAAAAGAAAAATTCTATAATTTTTCCTCATGATTGTTCCCGTGATTGAACACATGGAAAAAGAAATGAATTCAACATCAACTCTAGCAACTAAAGCATCCACAACAACCACAGCTAGATTATTAAATAAATCAGATGATATATCATCTAATTTTATATTTGACGAAATTAAGACAACTTCTAGTTTGGATAAATGCTCAGTAGAACATAAAGAAAACTTAACTTCATCACCTATTACATTATCCCCACTAACTAATAAACAACCTTTGGTGTAATAGTTTTGCTTTGACCATTTTGATAAATTGAATTTTAGATTTTTTTTCAAATAGAGATCAAGAAGAAAATTGTCCTAAAAAAATACGAAAAGATATATCAAATGATAATGATCCCACAGACAATGACTTGACATGCCAAGGTAACACAAATCCTATTGCTGACTCAAACAATAATCTCAAAAGCCAAAACCAGAAAAGCGATCAGCAGACTTTAATCATTGAAGGAGGAATCAATGCTCTACAATTTCAACTTAAGCCTGAAATAGTTCCTAGTAATAAAAATATTATATTTTTTGATTAATTTTATCTTTAATTTGTGATTTATTTTTCAAGATAGACCAATAACTCTTAAGCTTGTTCCTGTTGAATCCCCTAATCAATCAAACATGCCAAATGATGCCACTGATACAATCAAATCATCAGAAAATATAGAAAATTCTCACCTTGAACAAATCCAGTTAGAATCTAATACAGAAAACTTGGATTTTGTTTCCCATGATTACAAAGAAAGTAAAATCTGTAAATTAAATACGGCGTCAATTCAGACAGTTAAACTTGCTGAATCGAACCAAAATGTGTACTTTATGATGCAACCCATTGATTTGATATCGAACAATCACCACTCTAACTCTATTAAATTAAAGTCACCATCGCATCCGGTCTCTTCAACAACTCAGCATTTCAATCCACAAAATCTTTCAACCATAACGTTACAAAATTTGGGAAATTCTAATAGCCTAAGCTCGAGCTTAATCAACAACAATCCAAAAACAACCACTGTTACCTTGGGATCACCAGTGTCGTCCACGACTTCGATTACTTCAGCTCCAAAAGTGCTTAGAGACGAAAGACGTAGAGCTAATCACAATGAAGTGGAAAGAAGACGAAGAGATAATATCAACAAATGGATTGTAGAACTTTCCAAAGTGATACCAGATTGCTGTAATGACCAGTCTAAGCATGGTCAAGTGAGTTTGAATATCAAAATAAATATTTGGACTTAGACTAATTAATTTTATATAGAGCAAGGGTGGTATCTTAGAAAAGACAGTCCAATATTTGCTCGACATGAAAAAACAGAATCAAAATTTGTCCCAGCAAATTCATTGTTTGGAAAATTTAAAAAGTGAAAATGAATTTTTAAAAGAAAAAGTAGTTTTTATTTCAATGATTAGTAAATTTTATTGATTAATTTATTTTATTCAAGATTGAAGAGTTAAAAAAAGAAAACCAACTTTTAAAAATTAAAACTCAAACTAGTTCGCCTGAATGCCATTATTAATAGAGCCGATATATTTCTGAAAATGTTAATATTTGTAAAAAATTTATTTTTGTTTTAGTTTTTGTTCGTTTTAAATATATGTTAAAGAAGTAGCCTTTTTTAAAATTTGAAAAAAAAGTGATTAATAAAAATGATTATAAAAGTAAACTTCATCAGGAAGCCAACTATATTTAAAACAAAATCTTTCCACATGATATAATTGGCTAACCGAGGACACAACTTTTATCGTGCCATTACGTCAACAATAGAATTTAATTTTGAATTTCAATTTAAAGATTTTCTCCTGTTAAATTATCTTATTAATCTAAGGAAAAAATTGTAGAATTTCTTAAAATAATGCAATATATTAAGAATTTATGCTACTGACATTATAAAGTTCCTGAAAACCACGTGAAATTGGCTTTTGATTTAACAAAATAATCCATGAGTAATAATTCTCATGATAATACAAAATTAAAAAGTAAAAAAAATACTTGTATCTAAAAATTAAAAAAAAAATTAATGACTTTATAAATTAAATTGGTAGTTTCACAGTGAATACCTTATTAGTATATTTTTTGTTAAAATTTCAATAAATATAACATTAATTATCAAAAATAAAAATTAAAAAATATTTTTCAAAAATCATGTTTTTAAATTGCAAAAGATTGAAGTCAAAGCTTTCATCAGTAATTTAGTAAATAAATAAAGAGTCTGCAATTCTAGTTTTTGATCCAAAACTATATCAAGTCGAAAAAATTCAATGTATAGCAAATAAGTTTATCTATGGATTTGTGTTGAGTGTCAAATTCTGCTTCCAAATTTTTAAATTTATCGAAATATTTTTGAATGAGAGTGGTCAATCATGGTAGCCGTGATTTAAATTAAAAATTAAAACAAAAATTAATTAAATAATTAATTATATACATTTTAATAATTTTCTTTTTAATCAAAAATGTCGACTGTAAAATTTGTTTCTCAATTAAAGATTTTTATAAGCTTGAACCAACTTTGAGGCATACTTTTATAGCTAAGATCGTAATAAATAGATTGCATGTCACGATGCTCTAGCTTCAGATTTAAATATAAACATTAAAATTATGTTTTATCAAACAGAAAAACATTTTATTGCAAATTCATAAAGAAAACTTTTATCTTATAAATAAAAAAATTTTTTAATAGATAAGTTTGGTTTTTTAATTGCTAAAATGAATAGTTTTAAACCTTTTAAAAACAGTTGAAAAATATGTAAAACAAGATTGAGTTTAACAAAACACTTGAATAAAAAAATACATAAAACTAAATAAAACTTGAGTATTTTATCAAAATGTTATCTAAGATAAAATTTCTTTTGTTTTTAATTTCAAATCATCTTTATCAAGAAATCTAAAAGATAGCAAACCAGAATAAATTTGACCAAGGCTTTGTAATTTGATTTTGGAGAAATTTTATTCATTGAAAAAAATAATTTTTAAATTTTGTTTTTAAGTAAAAAATTTAAGCTCATTTTTAAATCCAATCTTATAATTTTTCTAGTTTCTTATCTGGTCAACCCAGCTGTTTCATCCAATCTATTTATGTACTCATTTGCCCAGTTGACAAAAAGTTTCTTGAAAATTTAAAAAGCTTAATAAAAAAATTGATTTGTATTATTTGATTAGTTGAAACATTATCTCCTAATCAAAATAGTAATTAAAACATCTAAATTACTCGACACTTTTCTACGGTAAATACAACATCAGAATTTTTAAATATGGGCTTCATCCTCACATCATTGAACAATGAGCTTTGCCATTCCCATGGAAATTCCTGATAAAATTATTCATTTTTCATCTGTTTGATAAGACTTTAAAAAGCTTACCAATGGTAAATCAGTATTGTTGTTCACTTTCCTGACTATGTAGCACATAACAGTGGCTAAGATTTTAAGATTTAATTTTACATTTGGAGATATATCGCCTCTTAATAATCTAAATTTGATAGGTTTTATTAAAAGCTTTGAAAATTGGTTAGATTTTTTTTGAAATGATTAAGTAATTATACAGTTGTAATAAGGCCTCTAGATATCATAGCACTCATAAGAATTAAAATAGCTCTTCCTCGGTTAATGTTTCTAATTTTGCCATTTTCATCAAATTTTAATCTTTCCTGAATTATTTAAGATTAATTTTTCTAATAAAATTTTGAAATTATTTTAAACTACTTTTTCTTCATCCCAAAAATAATTTTCGGGAAATTTATTTCCTTCGCTGATAAGCGATAACAATGCAGATTTGGCGGTAGTTCCAATAATACCTTCTTTTGGCTTTAATTAATTGAACTTCGGGTTAATTAAAAAAACTAAATTGAATCAAAACAAACCATAAATTCTGAAATTCTTTGGCAAACTTCTTCTACATTTTGGCACAAAGTTTGGATACATTGTGAATAAATCAAACTGTCAACGTCAAAAAGTGCATTCATATCATTTTCATTGCGGATAAAATTCATCAAAGATGTATAAATAGGACCTTCAGGCTGGAAAACAATCTATTTAAAAAATTTATTAACAATCTAACTCACTTCTAAATAGACTCTGTGAACTGCTGTCATTATTTCCAAAAGACGTATTCTAAAAACTGATGCAGAACCAGTTCGATCAGGCAACTAGAATACATTTAATTAAATAAAATTTTGATTTCTTTAATGGTTTAAACAATTGATTTACCTTGGCTGTTTGTTCCGATTTGATTTTTATTCTCATTATAAATTTTACGATTGTTGCAGCAGCCCAAAAAAATTTTTGTCTATCTGTTAATAAATGAAAAAATTTTAAACAAATAAAAGTTTAATTTTTTAAAATTAAATATACCATATAGTTTTGGAAATTTTTGTTCAATTTTTGATTTTATTCTATATGTTTCATTTAGTTTAACTGTTTTAGGACCAAAAAATAAAAAAAGACTATTTAAGTTTAAAATTTTTACTTGAAGAATTTTGTTGATCATTATCGGTGCCATTTCTTCATAAAAAAAGTAAATAATCTTACAAATAAAAAGAAATATTTTTTTACGGTGAATGTGAATTTTTCTTTAAATCTAACAGTGCATAATCATAATAACTTTACAAAAAGAGATGAGAAAAATTAGTTTATCTGTTTTTAAGTTAAATTGTTAAATGTTAAAAGTTATTAATTCAATTTAATTAATAAAATTAATAGTTCAAATTTCAAATTTTTTGATTTAAAAGTTTAAAAAAGCATAAATATTTTCGTTTAGAATAAATTTTTTTTAAATATCTTATTTATTTTAGGTGATTTAAAAATATTTCTTAAAAACGTAATTAATTTAATTTGAACTTTTTATTTATTTCATTTATATAAGGAAAACTTAGAAATATGCAATAAATTAAAAATTTAAAATCATTCTCATTTATGGGAATTTAAAATTTGAACATTAAAATTATTGATTTAGTTATTTTCAAAAATTAAATATTGGTGATTAAAAACAGTAAATTAAAAATATTACTTGTCTGTTTCTGTAGTTAAGAAAGGCTCATTTTCTCTTTTACTCATTCGAGAGCTATAAAAAATTTAATTCAACATAGATGGAATATATTTTATTACTTTCTATCTGTTAATTTTGGATTTGCTTCGCCAGGTTGATCGTCATCCAAGTTGAATATAGGCTTGTGTTCCCTTTATAATATAAATTTAAAAAATATATAAAATATATTTAAAATTGAAATTAAGATACCTTGGTGTACTGTTTTCAAATTTTTTTTCGCTTGAATAATCAAAATTATTATTTGGCCTTAAAAATGATTGAAATTATATTTAAAAAATTAAATAAACTCAAATACATATTTTCTGTATTGCTATTTAGAAGAATTGATTGTCTACTTGATTCAATTTTATGGCTTGAATTATTATAAATTGGCGGCTCGGACTTTCGAGAAATGTTCAGAAATTTCATTAAATTTATCTTTTAGATAAAATTACAGTTTGTTGATCAAAATTAGTTTGTGATGCAACACTTTCTTTTAGTTTTGCCATTTGTAAATGTTCTTTTATTAAAAATAGATTAGAGATTATTTGATTAAGTTTTTAATTTAGTTTAACAAATGCAAAGGGCTAGCGTGATTTAAATATTGGCGCCAAAAATTTAGTTTAACAGTTTAAGTAGAAAAAATATTTAATTAATTTTAATCAAATGAACAAATGTTTTTTTTATAAAAAATTTATTAATTGTTAAAAATTTGGAATTTTATTATTAAAATCATTTATTAAAAAGCCGACTTAATTTAAGCGTTTATCAGTAACCCTTTGCATAATGTTAAGACTGTTAGATTTGTGAACAAAGTGCATTTAGATAATGATTAAAAGTGAATGTCTATATAAGCTTTTAGATTAAATTATTAGGTGATGATTATTCCAAATCTAAATCGCCTAAAAATTCTTGATTAGTAAGATTGTTTTGTTTATTGTTATTGTTTTGTACAGGCCTAAAAGCGTATGCTTGATTATTATTTTTATCTAATTTTTGTGGAAAACCTGGTTCATTAGAAGGATCAGTAACTACTGGCTGATTATAAACTGGTCCGTAATTATTCACTATTGGCTGAACAGGCTGTTGTTTGTAGTTTTCCAAAATTGGCTGGCTATTTGCCTGGTTGTAGTTAGGAACAGCTTGATTGTAGTTAGTAGCGGCTGGATAATTATTTTGGGGATTAATAGGTGGCTGTGAGGAAATGGGTAAAGTCGATGTGGGTTGGTAATTAGTAGGAGGTGTCGTTTGATAAGTTGAAGAGGCCGTATTCTGGTTGATTGGAAACGGTTTACCACTAATCAATCTTCTTGCTGAATAATGCGGCTTGATAGAATCAACCAAATAAGTTGAATAAATTTCTTAAAAATTTCATTCACAATATATTATCAAATATATTCAAATTGAATCTAGTTTACCTCTTTTTGTATCTGATGGGTATTCCAAATTAGATATTATGTTATTTTGATAGCTGTTTTGATTTTGGTAAGGATCATTTAAATTTCTGACGGGAGCTTTGCCGAGTAATGACTTTTGTGGTTCGTAATAAGATCCATTATTACCTTGGCGTTCTCGAAATGAGTTGTAGATATCGATTGGTGGCCTTGAGTTCATGTCAATTCTTGATGGTTCTGGTACAAATGCTGAAATTTAAAATTCTTTTAAAAAAGCCTTTAGTTTTAAAATATGATCCTAACCAGCTACATTAGATAATTGAGAAGACTTTTAATAAAAGATTTTATAAAAATTTGTCCACTTAAATCTGAGTTTCTGTTAAATTACCAAGTCAAATTAAAGTCAATAAATAAACCAAGTTTTACACTTATTTTTTTTTCAAATTTATTCTATATTTGAATACATTTTATAGTTTATTTATTAAAATCTTGTTTCCCATTGTTTTAAAGACTTTAAGTTGACTTTATTTAAATGAGAGTGTACACTATTTTCAAAAAGAAAGGAATAAAATTATTTACACTTTACTAAACCTGATCCTCTAGAATGTTGTCTATTCATTTCATTCTTAAAATAATAAAAAAGTTAACTAGAGAATTGATTTATCATAAAATTAACCTCTAAATTTTTAATAGCAAGCCTACGTTTTGCCATAACATCAATCAAATCCTCTACATTACTGCTTACTATTGTTTCTATTATTAAATAATAAATATTTAATCAAAAAAGATCAAAAATCAAGTAAGCAAATACCATTGAAAGCTGCTGTTCCCATAGCTGGATTGGAGACTGGCGTCATTCTTGCATCAATACTTCCGGTGAAAATATTTCCGGCATTTGCATTAGGTGCATAGTTATTGTTAAAATTTGGCTGATAGTTCGGCTGGTAGTTTGCAGGTCTCATGGTCATGCCGCTTGACTGACAAATTTTATATAAAAAAACACTAATTAAAAAAAAAATTTCTTACACTCATTTCATTGAATATTTTTCTTCTGGCACTCAGACCATCAAAAGGCTGAGGGTTAGAAGTTCCTTAACAAAAAATTTTAGTCACTAGTAAAATTGTATCTTTAGAGCTAAAAGCTAGAAGCAAAATTATCATTTCCAAAAAGTAAAAAATGTGATAAACTTAAAAAACAAGTGAGACTTGAGTATTTGTGTTATATAATTGGATATACCATTTAATGGTCGTTCCAAAATTGTACTGAACGGTTCTGCTGATTGATTTGAGAACAAATTATTTCTTACATTGTAGTCAATGAACAAATTGGAGTTCATTCTTGTTTGCGCTGGCTGATAATTGTTATTATTTACTAAAAGCGATCTGCGTGATGGTACTCTTGATGGCAATGAAGTGAAACTTTCACCTGTTGGTAGACCAATATTAGATTTTGGTAAGGTATTATTTACATATGGGTTTAAAACATTGTCATATTCAAGTTCCTCAATAAAAGTCCTATGTGGAGTATGTGAAATTTCATTATTTCTCAGTGTATAATTGAAATTAAGATTATCATTTTTGCTCAAAGATCGTAAGTTATTATTTTGGGAGCTCTCAAGCGAGTTAATGTCGTCCGGTATGTCCTCAGAAGTCATGTTTTTGCTATTAAAATAGTAATTAAGAATGTTGTTTTTATATCTGGGACTGTTGTTTTGATTGGAACTGTTCTGATTAAATGCTTCTCTATTACTTAATTCGCTCATCACGTATTTAAATTAATTCGAGATTTTTCCAAAATTTTAGTTTAAAAACGATTTATAAGCACATTATAATAAAGTTTAAAAATAGCTAATTTAATTATAAAAACATTTAAAATTTTAGTCGCTTAATACCTCAGCCTTGAATAAACAGATTTCTGGTTAGAAGCTTGTTTAACTTTAATGAATGGCTAATGCTGTCTCACTTGATTTGGGTTAAGATTAAGCTAGGCCTAATAAAAAATATGCAGCCTTAAAGCACGTAAATGGTTCAAGTTGAATTCAATATGCTCAATTATGAGCAGAGTTTTATTTGGTGAAAAGAAAACAAATAACAGTCAAAGCGATCTCTATAACAACCAATATTTCGTATGAAAATTGGATATTAAAAAAAAAACTAGTACAATTTTATTAAATTTTATTGCTTAAGCTGTTCATAGACCAGAAAATTAGCTTTACTTACTTTCCACATTATTGAAGTTATCCATGCTCATTGTTTCTCTTGGCTTTTGCTTCTTTGGCTGATCCCTGGGTACCTAATATGGAAAATCAATCAAAATATGGACTTAAGAATGGGTGTAAAGGGGATATTTGATCTACTCTAGGTGCGATAGTTATGCTTTGATCTTACCCCTTTATTTAGCTTAAGTCTTAAAAAATGAATAGAATCTTCTGCTTTGGTCTCCATTTTAGGCCTATCTATTGATAAAAATTGTCTTACCTTGAAAATAAAGTCCAGATATAATTAAAAATTTTATAAAAGTTCAAAAAAAATTGATCAAAATTGATTCTATATTTTGTTAATTCAATTTGTGAGAAGACTGATTGTGTTAAAATTAAATGAAATATCTCATTTTATATGGCTTTTAAACAGCCATGCCGAAAAGGATTCGGTGTTTATATTTGCATTCGATGTGTTTAAGAATCAAAGGAAAATATTTATAAATTTTGACTTTTAATTGAGTAAATGAGAATGAGTGGTTTATCATTTAAAAAAAGTGAGCCGAGATTTTGTTAATAAGTTTTCAAAATATTTATTTAGATCAATTTAGGTGCTCAAATTTGATTCAAAGATTAAAAAATCAGGCATTGTGAGTGAATATACTAACTGAAGTTTATTTCATAATAGATGTTTGAATAAATCATTAAATTCTGTTTTGATCAAAAGTAATTTAGTATTTGAGATTAGTTTGTATTAAGCAAAAAATTAGTTAGAACAAATATTTCAACTATTTAATTTTAAAAGTGTATAGCAACCGGTTTGTTTCTTGTTTAAAGGAAAAAACAGCAACCAGATACTTATAAACAGGCTCTTGAGGAAAAAGAAAGCTAAAATATTGTTTTTTTGTTATTTGATAAATATTTAACTGAATATTTTTGAAAAAGTCCGAAAAATATTTTTGAAAGCTTAAGTCCACTTGAATTTTATCTTTTGTAAGAATTACACTTAACTCAGATGTTTTTATTAATTAACGAAAATTCAATAATGACCCGTTTTTATAAGCTAATTATTAATTTATTTATGAAATTTTTCAATTTAAAATCAATATTTTTGTTTAGCGATGAATTTATTGTTTATTTCAAAATTTTAAAACATTTGAAAACTTTTTTTAAAAAATTCGTTAATTATTGAGAATAATTTTAGAAAATTTATGATAGACCTTTTTCCTGTTGTTAAGTAAAAATATTTTGAGAATAATATTTATTTTAACTGCTATTAACTAATATCATATTATTAAGTAACCAATAAACTACTACTTTTTTTAATATTTACTAATATTCTGTGATTCTGAGAAAGAAAGTTGGTGTAGTTGATCTTTAGTTAATATTTAAATTTAAAGTAAAATTTGATTTATAAATACAAATTGATATTAAAAAAAGATTGATAAAAATTATTTTAATTATATCTAAAAATTTGAGATTATATGATTATAACTTCATTCGAGCAAAAGACTAAAATTAAGAAGAGAAATTCAAGACTCTTACCAAACTACCTATGAGTCTGTTCCACAATACTAGTAAAACAATAATATACTTCATATGCATCAAATTCAAAAATCCAAAAAAATAAAATTTTTGTACAACTTAAATAGTTAAATGAGATGAATTATTCAATTTAAATTTTCTCTAAATTTATCAAAAAGTTATATAACAAATGATATTTTAAGTAGAAAACAAGTCTTTTGAAGCCAAAGAAACCAATTAAGCATAGTTAATTAGACAGACTATTTTTTTCGAAGGAGTGGAATTTTTCGGTCACAGTAAAATATTTTCACATCTTTCCAAAAATAATTTGGCCATAAATTTGATGCTTCAATTTCATTAATAATTTTTAAAGTAATTATCCAATTAATTAGTTACAAAAATCCAAAAATTTTTCAATTGAATTCTTAAAATTTATTCTTGTTTTTTTAAAATTCATTAAATCAGAAAATCATTTAAAAATTATTTTGAGTCATTTTTTTAATCAAGCGTCTAAGACAATTGATTTCAGTTGAAATAAAGTTTTTGAAAACTTTCATATTATTTTGAATTTCATAATAAGAAAAAAATTTTTATAAGAATAATATTGTTTTAAAATCAAAAGAAAAAGCCTATTATTCAAAGTTTTTTGTACGAATATTTGCTTTTGTTAAAAAAAAAAGTAAATTTTACCAGTTACATGTCCATTTTCATTAATATCTAATTGATTTGATTTTTTTAAATTTAAAAAAAAAATTTAAATTTTATATATTTTAAAGTTCTATTTTAGATAGAAGCCAATATCCATATTAGAATTCCGCTAATAATTTAAATAATTGGTATACATAAAGAGTACTTTCTGATTAAACAAAATTACATAGCTCTTGTTTTATTTAATTTTAAATCTTGAGAATACTAAGACATCCATCAAATAGGCAAAAAACTTTGAATTAAGATCTTTTTAAACAATAAATATTTACATTATTCTTTTATTATGTAATAGTAGCGAGTAAATAAGAAAAAAATTATTGTTAATCTATAAAAATACTTAAGCACAGCTTTTTTTATTCTTCGTGAATTTGAACAATGATATCTTTGAAATTTACTTGATATATATCACTAAAATTTAAATTATTCCGATTTTAGTTTAATGAAAAAAAATTCACTAGACTCGTTTTTTAATCGACTTTTTGCCATCATATATATTAGAACGGATACGAACAATTGAAAACTATTAAGAAAAGGTCTCTTGAATTTGTATAGAAAAATACAAATATTAACTTATAGAAATAAAATATCTACCTGAATACCTATTTGATTTTATTTTTAGCTTAAAATTAGTTTTTTATCTAGAAAAGCCAAGCCAAAGCTAATATTCACTTAAAATCAAGCATTGTCTAGAAGATTTTAATTTGAGTCTTTGTTTAATACTGTCCATCAAATTTGGCTTAAATCTCGAATTCAACATTTAAAGAAATTTTAAAATTTAAATTTTATGAACAATTAACATTAGCCTATGTTGCCATATTATTAAACTAATAACAAGCTAAATATTTAGTAGCATAAAACAAAAATAATCAAAGCTCTTGAAAATGTAAGTTTGTGCAAGAATTTTCCATTTTTGCCTAATTTCCATAATTTGGGATTTAATTTTTTAAAAAGTCTTTTAAAATAAAATGCTAATCTTTGGAAAAAAACAGAACAAGTCTTTTTTTTTAGTATTAGATATTTAAAAGGCTTTATTTTTCAGTTTTTGTTCTTTAAAAACTAAACAAATTTTAATTTTTAAATTTATAAAAAATGTAAACCTTTCAATAATTTTTTTTTAAACACAAATGAAAACGTACAGCTTTATTTCTAGTTTTAAAAAGCTATTTTCAAATTATAAATTTAGTTTTGTAACTGGTTTTTAAAAGATTAACACAAAAAATTTGTTCATCATAAATTATAAAAAATTTATCAAGGACTCAGAAATCTAAACGGATTCAAAACAAACATATTTTTATGTTTTAAGATTATCCAAAAATTTTTTTAGACTTTTAATTTAAAAAGACACTTTAGAAACCTAGTCATTTATTGACTAGTCAGAAATTTTTTTCCAATATTTTGCTTTAAAGTATCTAAATTTTTCTTATCGTGACACATCTAATAACTTTTAATAAACGTAAATTTTTATTAAATTTTGATAATTACTTTTTGGTGAGTTAGAAGCCTATCAAAGAATCTTTTATTAATATTATTATTAAAACGCATAAAAACTTAATGATAAATTTGACAAGAATTAATGAGATTAATCCTGCTTAGTGTGTTGATATTAACCTCACAGAATAATATTATTTAGTGTTTGAATTGTAGTGTATTAAATTTATTAAAAAAGGGATTCAATAAATTTGAATGAGTCAAAATTGTCTATGGCTTTCAATGGATTAGAAGTATTTTCGGGTCTATTTCAATAGGATGTGAAAAAATTCGAAATTTTTTCAAATAGACAATTGTCTAAATGAGTTTATTTAGTAAATCAGATTAAGCGATCACAAATGAATAATGAATACATTGTTCTCAACTATTTCAATAAGTGTTTTGCCAAGACCCAATTAATTTTTGCATTATACCATGTTTATTTAAATAAAATTAGCTAAAACTATTCTATTTATGCTAGCTAGTCCTATACTAAACGCTTTATGTCACAAATTTATAAACTTAAAATTTAATTTAAATTGTTTTTAGATTTTGGTTCATAAAGTTGAACTAAATTGTGTATACAATAAATTGGAAGTAACTTGGCTTTAACAAAAATGAATGATATATTCAAATTGTTTAAAAAAAGAGCTCAATCCGGTAAGAGTACAAATATTAATGATGTGATAAAAGACTTGAACGAAACAGAAAAAGACGAAATAGGAAAATTTGACAGAGGCAATAAGTCGTATTTGAGTATATCAAAATCAGGCAGATTAAAGTCTAAAAAAACCAAAAACTCACGTATAATGAACGATGATTTTTTTAATCCGAGCAAAAATTTAGATTCAAGTAGCAATTTTCTTGGCAAAAAGTCATCTCATAATGAGTGTGACCAGCACTCGGACAATGTTGATAGTATCACGTCGAGTACAAGTAGTTCATTTAGATCGAGTTTAGAAGATATTGATCAAAACAGTTCAAATAAACAAATGCTTAGAAATCTTACCATGAGTGCTAATAATAGGCTAAATCAAAAAAACTACCAAAAAAAGTTTTAGTCATTTAAATTAGAATTTTAATGTTTTTAATGATTCAAAATCAAATTTTAGAGTCCAATGTTATTTAGCAAATAATTTTGTATATTACAATTTCTTTTTGAAAATAAATTATATTATTAATTATCATTATTTTTTAATTTATAATTGTTAAACATTAATTAGTTAATTCGTAATTTAATATGCTATGGTAGATTTATTTACTTTGATTTTTCTTACCTTCTATGCTTCTTTATTAATAAAAATATTATCAAAATATCTTCTAATCAAGATAATTTTTATACATGTACATAATCTGATTTAATTATTCTTAGCATCTAGTACAGACAAAAAACTTTTGAAAAAGTCTAAATAGCAATCTTTTAAAACTTAAATTTTTTGTACCTGACCAATTTTATAGATGAAAATTTAATTTATTTAGTCGTCAACAAAAAAAAGTTTAAAAAGTTTAATGTCAATTAATATTATAATGGTAATTTCGAATAATTGCTATGAAAGTTCTGAATATGTCTCTCGATTTCTCTTATTTTTTCTTATTATTTGAAAAATTATGAAATGTAGCTTATTCTTTAATTTGAAAAGATATATGAAAAAAAGTCTGTAAGAGATGGTTGTTTTGCCTTAAATATTCAAATTGATGTTTTTAATAGCTTATAGTAAAATTTAAAGTTTGTTTGTGGCAATAACTGTGGATACCAGGTACTGAAAGGTAAGAGTAAAGACGTCGGTTTGATTGATTTAAATTACTTTTTAATTCATTTCATATTGGTATATTGAAGTTTATGACCAAAATTAAATGATTATGCTCATAATTTTATTAGATTTTCATGTGTAACAAAAATATTTAATCATAACCGAGTATTGTGCAAAATTCTTCAGAAGATCATTTTTAGTCAAAAAATATTTAAAAACCTATTTTTATCATGATCATTTTTATGTGATCGTTAACCTTGTTTTGCTTTTTTATTTGATTTTTATTGATTTTATAGATTATTTTTTAAAAAAGAATTTAATAAAAAACCGGATAAATTAACTGTCTGCTAGTTAATTTCTTTCCGTCTTGATCATATCAGATGAGATGAATCAAATCAATTATTTTTTAGATCTTTTACGAAATGAAAACAATCTTTTATTTCATTCTTAATAAAATAAATTAATTCTATTTTTAATATGATTTTTAATATTTGTTGATAAAAATAAACTAAAAAGAAAAATTTATTTTGAATAAAACTAATCACTAATTTAATTTTTGAATTAAAATGTTTTTAAAATTTTCATCTGCAGCAATATAATTCACTAACTTTTCATTTAAAAGTTTATGTCTGATTATTTTATAAAAAATTTCTCAATAGGTCTGTTAGACTTTTTCTATCCTATTTCGTTATTTGAAGATATTTTATACAGGAAATAAGTGAGTAGGTTTTAAATATTTTTATTCTTTATTACAAAATTTTGCTATTTCAAATATATGATATAATTGTTTTTGATTTATTTTTTTTTGTAAAAATTCTGATACAGCAAGGCTAACGATCTATTTATATCCATTCTTATTTTTATTTTCGCTATTTTAAAGGACTCGTACAATCAGAGTTCGCTAATCGAATGTTCATTCGTATTCAAAAAAAATTTATTCAGGTGAAAGATTGTTTTCAAATCTGAAAATTGTTAGGTTAAACAGAATTTAAAAAAATTATTTATTTTTATAAAATTTAATTTAAAAGTTTATTTCCAGAATTAAGAAAATATTCTTATAGACTCTTTTTGATTAAAATAAAGACCAACTTCCTGAATATACTGGAGTATAGATAAAATTTTCAAATTTTCCAATAAATAATTCTTTAGAAGTAAATCTTAAATAATCTGGATTCGTGATTGAATTTCTCTGAATGATTAAATCGTTATCCTCATTAAAACATATAAATTTGAACGTATCAGCTAGTTTATCATTACAGTATTCTTCCCATGTATTTGAATCTTTTCTTTTAAAATATTTTTTGTCCATTTTTTCCCTTCCTTTCCAAAGCGTATTTATTTCGCTGATTCTTATAAAACTTTCTATATAAAAATTATCTTGTTTTTCATACTAAGGCAGCTCTTCTAATTTACCTTTTAGATGAAACTTACAATCAAAAACCATTCTATTCAATTCCCTTGAACACGGAATACAAGCAGTCTTTCAAGAATTTTTAATATTTAAAAGAATTATATATCATATATCTACCTTTATTGTAGAATTTAAAACATAATTTCCTTCACATACAATTTTGTTATCAGTTATATTGAAAAAGCAGGTAGGATCAAGTTTAAAAAGCTTAAGATCATCTCTAAGCAATCTCAGTTCATTTGGAGTTTCTTGTTCGATTTTAAATATGTGTTTTTCTTTTCCATTTTGGAACTCAAGCCATATACCATTTATTTTCATTATATAAATTTCATTAAAAAGATTATTTTGATTAGGAAAAACACTTTTTACGTTCCAATTCAACGAGTTATCATTTTTACAAATAGATTGATCAGCGGGATTTTTAAATGTATTCCAATCAGCAGACAAATTACTGTGTTTAGTAAGTAATTCATATCTGTCTTTAAATAAACATAAATTGGTTTTGGTACAGAAAGTTCTTTTATTATTATCAACGCATTCAGGACAGAGTAGATGAGCTTGGACCATGTGTATGGATACATTTGGATTTTCAGCCAAACAAAACCGACAACATAGCATTGAAGTTTCATCAACTAATGTAAAGCGATTTTCATCCAAAAAATTATCCAGATCGTGTTTATTTTGGAATTTTTTAACACTCCAATATTCATTACACTTCATTCTTTAAGAAATAAAAAATTTATAATTTTTCTAAAATTACTAATTTAATTGATAATAATTAAATTACTTAGATTCAGGTAAAAAGTTTTTTTGATATAAAAATAATGTTTTTTGTTTCTATTTTGATATCAACCATATTTTATATTAAAAAGCCACAAATTTCTAAGTAAATTTAACAAAAAAATTATTCGTTTTTATCTTTCAAAGAATTTACTATCTAAACACGTTATTAATATTAGTAATCTTTAAATTGAGATTTAAACGTTTTATTGATTAAAATTATTGATTTGAGAATAAATCTAATTGTACAATAATTATTATTAAGATATAAAGTAAGAATTGTCAGACATATCGTAACAAAGATACAAAATATATAAACTATAAATTATAAACTAGTTATATGATTAAACAAGATAGAGACTTGCTCTCGCGTTTTGGCTGTTTTGGCTGTTTGGCTGTTTGTACGGTCGAAATTGCATAATTTAACAAAAAATTTTGTTAAGTAAAATAGCTTTATTTTCAATTTTCTTATTTTTAGGGAATTTAACCAAAAATTTGGTTTTTCATCTGGAAATAATAAAAGATTTTTATTAAGAAAAAAATCTAATTTGAAAATATTTTATTAAACGAAAAAAAAGTGATATCTTTTCATTAAACGGTTTTGTTAAACTCTTTTTTGCGGTGCACTTTTAATAAGTTATTTTACTCATTTGATTAAAAAAATAATGACAAAAAGATAAAAAAATACCCAGTGCTAGGAATAAATGAGAAAAGACATCACCAAAATTTAAACAATATAAAGCAATTTTTGATCTAAAATACAAATAAATTAATCTTAAATTAATAAATTCCTTCTAAAACAGTTTTTCATATCTTACAGAATGATGGATATAAGGAAAAAAATTTACTAAGAAAATAAAAATTTTTTTATCATCTTTTAAAAGTAATTTAAGTCAAAGCAAAAAAAGGAAAAATAAACAAACAATATTTTAACATATTTGGAAAAAAATAACAACCACCCGGACTATTCGATGAATTCAAGATAACCTTCAGCTCCTGTGAAAATAACATCTATCCAGATTCTCATTAGTTCACTAGACGGTGCTACTAGAAAAAAATTTCGATCAAATGTTTTAACCACAAATGTAGATTTGGCATCAGGGCTTTTTATTGTGCGCATATGGTCAACATAGACTTCGTTTATGGACTGAAAGTATATGCTACCGCGGAGTTTGGTCTCGTGTTTGTCCATGTAATAACACAACGTTCTCTTGGTACGGTCGAATACGAACCATCTTTTGTTCCATGTTTTGAATTTTTGGCCCATTTTCAGCAAATAACCTCTACATGTATTGCTATTTATGAAAACCAAAGGCTGCCTGGTATTCGGATCTATTTGGTTTATTAGGTTATGACCACTATTTTCGACATGAAGTTTCAGATCAAAATTGTTATCTCTAACTGGAAGGTATCTTGTCAAAGGTCTTGCCTAATAAAAATAATTAAATCAATAATTTGTATTTTTTTTTTGGAAATTTTTTTCTACTTGAGTCTGTTTCTTGTCTCTCAATTTTATATTCTCTTCAGACATCTTAAATCTTTGACTATCTTCGTTTAAATTTCGCTCATCACGATTTGTATTTTCTTCCTCAACCAAAAATATTTTTCTTGCTTGATACTTGAAAAATTAAAAATTTATTTTATTTTATTTCTTAAAAAAGAATAATCAAAGAGCTAAAATTCAATATACACATTTGATGTTTAAATATGTTTGATATAGAATTAAATTTTTAAATTAAAAATCATAATCTATGATTATTATGGACAAGGCTTAAAAAAATAAATTTAAAAGTGCTTACTTGCTCGAAATAATTATCACCTTTGGCTCTATTTAATTCGGTAAATTTCATAGCCAATTGACCATTAATAGGACAAAGAATTTTTTTCTCAAAATCATCAATGTATTCGTCAAAATCTTGATCAGATAACATGTGATTAGATGAGTCTATAGGTATCTTGGCATGATTGACACTTCCGGTCAGACAGGAAACATTAGCTGCTACTTCACTTGCCAAATTACAAGTTAGAGAATTTTTTGATTGTAGGCACCTTGGCAAATGCTGGCTCTTGTTTGGGAGTACTGTAGAATTTTTTGACTGATTTCGACTAAAGTTATTAGACTCATTTATTCCGTTTATCAACATTGTATTCTCTAGAATATCTCTGAATGATTGGGAAAATTGCTTATTGTAGTTGTTTGAATTGGATTGATTAAAAGCTGAGTGATAAATTTGGTGTTGAGTATGCTGTAGTTGGGGTAAAGCGGTTGGATAAAAATATCGATCTACCATCAAGCTTGTTTGGTCACATTCTTGACTTTTATAATTTTGATTTATCGAAGGACCTGTTTCGCTTGAATTGGTGGCCGAAGAAAGCGACGCTGACGATGAAGCTGGCGAAGGCGAATCGTTCTCGTTATCATTCAAATCCAAGTTTTCATTTGAATTTTTTTCACCAATTTTTTGCAATTTTTTCTCAATAGACTCCAATTGCAATCGTTGCTTTTGAAATTGGTCAATAAGTTTTTTTTTCTCCAAGTCCAAAATTTCTGTCTCAGTTTTTAATTTATTTATTAACTTTTGTTGCTCTTGGTCAACACCAGTGAGACAATTTTTGTGCTTAAAAGATTCAATTAAAATTTCCTGTTCATTTATTAGGCGAGTTTGAATGTCTTCGAGTTCGGTTTCGTATTTAGCCTCAAGTTCCATCAATTGGAACTCGAGATCTTCGTGTGCGCGTCGCGCTTCTTCCAAAGCATGGTGCTTCTGGCTCTTGATATGCTCCCAGTCTATTCGGTTTGAATCAAGACCGGTCAAGCGGAAATTAGTGTCTAATGTAGTGTCCAAAATGAGAATTTCATTCTCGATATTTTTGATTGTCATTTGAACTATTCTAATTTCATTGCGTATTTGGTTCATATGAATATTAAATGCTTCCAATTTAAGCTGGTGTTCTTGATGTAGATGTTTAATTTTGTTCTCTTCCGATTGAATGAACTTGAGTTCACTTGTTTGCTCTACATCAAGTAAAGCTCGTTCCATTTCAAGCTAAGTAAAAAAAATTAATTTTTTAGAAATAAATTTTTATTCTATTTGTTTTTGTGGAAAATAATTAACACTCAAAACAAGGAATTATTTTACGCCTTTTCTTAGTCAGTTTCCTTTTGTTATTTTATAAAATTACGTAATCAAATATTAAATATTAATGAATTTATTAATGAATTAATTTATTCGATCTTGTTTACTTGGGAAAATAATACAATTTTCATTAAAATAAAAAAGAAACTAATATTTATAAAAAAAGAATACTGTTTAATGATTATTTTATTTCAGAATCGGTTTTTGATTACCTAAAAGAGATAGAATAAACAATTTTAACTATCTTAAAAGCATACATTCTATTCACAGATTTTAAAATGCCTAATTTAAAAGATATGCTTTAAATTAAAGTTGAATAGAATTTTATTCAGCAACATTAGATTAAAATTTGATTATGTTATAGCTCATACAATCGTACATGTCTTTATTCAATTTTGACCAAAAGTCGACCAATAAATTATTTATAAAATAAGCAGAAAAATTTAATTTTTGTTTCGAGTATTTTAATTCTATTTTTGCCATGTGAATCCCAATTAGCCCTAACGCTTAATAAATTAATTTTATATTGAAAAATAATTAAATTTCTTGCTATTTCAAGTGTTACTTTGAATTGAAATATATTGAATGATAAAAGAAAAAATTAATTATTTATAATAAATGATATTAGATTAAGAATTTTTCCTTAAATATTTTTATCTTTGAGAAATAATAAAATTCAGAATAAAATTGCTCATTTAAAAAACTCTTCGACAGATATAAATAAAACTGTATAGTAATTTAAAATATTATTATAATTTGCTTATATAAAAAATAAATTCTTTTTTTTTAATCATTTTCGATTTAAATTTTTTATCTAATAAAAATTATTTTCATTTGTTTCATTTTTCTGGCTAGAAGATCTCTCGGGCTAGAAATTTATCAATCAATTTTCAGCAAATTCACGCTTATTAAAACCTTTAATGGAAAAATCCTAGGTATACTTGGAAATTTTCAATACACAAATAAACTATTCTAAATTTTGTCAAATTGTTTAATCAATATATTTGTTTACAATATTCTAAAATTAGATATGCTACAATTAAGTGTGTAGATAAATATTAAAATAAGTTTAATAGGTTTCTTGTACTTAACCGAATCGGGGGATTTAATATTTCAATTGTTGGTGCATGACTTTGGAGAAAATAATTAAACTAATTTAGTTAAAATAAATTGAATCAAAAGCGAATAACATAAACCAATTTAATTCTGATTAGAAATTTTGATATAATACTAAGAATAAATTCTTAAAAATCCTTTCTAATAAATACTTAGTTTAAAAAATATGAGGAGACCCCAAGTGTTTGCTGGAATAGCAAAGAATTTGCTTATGGTTTACTTTTTTAATCTTGGTTTATATTGCTAATTAATTACAAAATATTTAAGCATACAAACAATTTTATAATTTTTTTTTTATTTCAAATTAGATGAAACTTTAACATTTTAATTTTATCCATAAATTCATATTTGGTCTAAATTGTTTAATCTTTTAGGCAATTTATATCCAGAAAGGATTTAAGCACAAATAATACATGCAAGAAAATGGTAAAACGAGCAAACAACTTAGCTTAGAATAAGAAGATTTTAGCCAAAATTTTATCCTTAATCAAACCAAAATTAGCTAATCTTTTTGGTTTTTATGAATAAACCTACCAGAACCAAATGTTATTTATTAAATTGAAAAGATCCCTTATTTTTCTACTGAACCAAATATAAGATTAATTTTTATTGATTTTTATTCTTAAATAATCATTAATAAAAACATGGTAATTAGAATTTATGACCTTAATTTTTATTCTACGCTTAGCTAAAGCAAACAATTGAATATGGCAGTGTAAAGCTTACCATAATTTATCATCAGCCCATTCAAGTTTTCCTATTATAAAAAAAGCACTGGTTTTATCTCTAATCAAAATAGAATATTTAAAAAGCCCGATAATAGCCTCGAATTGGTTTGCTTATTAAATAAGCGCCCATATTTTCTGAAATTAATTTGATTTTATTGATTGCTCTTTGTATTTATGTTTACTCGAGAGAGGCCTTTCAGTATTTGGAAATATCATAAGATCTGTAAGGCAATGATGCTAAATTGTTTCAGCTAAATTAAATTAACCGAGAATATTCTCATATTTGTGTTTAAGTAGATTATCATTTAAGAGCCTTAAGAACACGATTATTATTATTATTATTATCTAATTTAGATTCTTTAGGCGTAGAGACCACGCGGTAAAAATATTCGTGCTAATAAGTCTTGTGTGTTTATTTAAGAAGAAATATTGATTAAATATTTATAATTAAAAGTTATTAAACAATGGCAAAATGCCGCTCTAGAACTAGTTTTTATTAATTTATTAAAATATTTTTTCTCCTCTTCCGGAATTTTATGCCAACAAAAAACAAAATAAATAACCTTAAGTTTAATTAGTAAAAAGAGTATTTTTTTGCTTACCAATTTTAACTAATTTAAAATTTTATTCAACCTCAAATTAAAAGTGATCCGTAAGGATTTACCAAACAAAAATCTCCTAATTTTGAGCAAATTAATTTTTTTATCGTTTAAAAAGCCTTTCGCCTAAACGATAAGCGCTAAAATAATTTTCTTAAGTTATTTTTGACCAAAATTTACTTATAAGTATTTAATATTTGATTATTGTTTGCTCTTTTTAATTTAAAATCAAGTACTCTAATTAAAATTGGTTGTCTAATGGCTAATTTTAAATTATTTAATTTAATTTTTTGTAAAAAAAGACTATTTAACTCAAATTTTAATTCATTTTCAAACTAAAAATTTATTTTAATGAATAGTTTAACTTGTAGAAGTGGTCAGGGTTTTGACTTACGTCTCTTAAAGTGTCGTTTTGTCTCATTTCGATATCTTTTATTTTTTGTTTAATTAAATTCAAGTTGGACATCAAATCACATTTTTCTTTGTTTAGCTTATCGATATGATTTTTCATTTGAATGCATTGTTGATTAGAGTTTGGCTGCTGATCGTGGCTCAACTCGATACAAATCTTAAATTAAATTAAAATGTAAAAGATAATGAAAAAATGGTTTCTAAGATCGATATAGATCCTTCAGGTCTTAATAAATTTTTATTTAAACTTTATTGTAAACAAATCAAGAATACAACAATTGGAAATATAGGTCTAATTTAATTGATTTTCTATTTGCATTGAAGTGCTCTTGAAATATTCGAATCAATCAGCTAAGTGAAATAAGTAGCCCTAAATGATAAATCAGCGTGTCTAACTGTTTAGATAAACAGCTGAATTCCAGTGATTGATATTTGAGCAAAAATGTTTTTAGTTATTCCTCTCTCTTTTGTTTTCATATGGCTATTCTAAAACAAACACTGGCCAGCACTTCTAGTATTTTAAAAAGCTCTATTTTTTATTAAAATGTTTATTTATACCATTTAGAAAAATTCTTTGCTTTATCTATGCATATTTTATTTGAATAAGCATATCCTCGAGGGGTTTCCTAAATTCTTTCTGGTTAAATCAATAAAATATCGATTAAATTGGGTAAACAACACAAATAAAAAAATGAACAAATTTTTTTGATAAAACAAATTAAATTAATTAAGCTAAGGTATTTAAAAGCACCTGATTCTGAAGTGTTCTTGATGACCATGCTTGATCCTCTTAAATTTTTATTCAATTAAATTTTGATTTTTGACTAAAAACTAAATTAGCTCAAGTGTTTTGATTGAAGAGGAAAATTAATTTAAATAAAGACAACATTTTATGAAAAAATGCTTTTTCTCTGTCTGACTTATAATGTCAAAAAAGGGCGACCTATTTTTGAGCAATTTTCCTAATCGCCGTCGTTTAATCATTCTGATTATAAATACTAAAAATTTTTTTGTAAAAATTGATATTTTAGTCAAAAATAAACTTGCTTATAATTCGACTTATAGGCTTGAAGATCATTAGCTGACGGATTAAGAGAGATTATTTAAAATAGATCCGTGTAAATAGTGCTCGGACCCCTAGAGAGGAAAATATTGGCGGATATTGGTCAGTAAACTTTAGTTTAAATTCTAGTCACGTGAGGCATTTTTAATTGTACTTTTTTAATGGATTACTTTTACAAAAAAATAATTTTTTTGGCTAAATTTTATCAGATTAATAAGGCCTACAAAAAACTAGAAATAAATCGAAAATGAAAATATTAGACCCTTGATAGTGATAAAATTCAAAATTTTGTTGATTTTTATCTAAAAATAGAGCATGAAATTTATTTTGAATAAACTTGACTTAATTGGGCCTTTGATTCTCAGATAAATCTAGTATAGATAAAAATGATTGAGCATTGTCTGAAAATGCTATCGCAAAACAGCAGCGCTTGTAAGCTAGGTCTAAAGCTGTGAATAAACCAAAATAAACAATATTCTAATTAAAATATATTTTCCGATTATTTTTCATTTCAGGCTTCAAATTAAAACTTGATTTTTATGCGCCAAAACCTTCTCCGGACACGAGCAATCGTATCAATAGATGAATATTAATGAATCAAGTCTTGGCTACAATTGAATTCTCTTCAATCATTTATAGATTATTTTTGGTTATTGATCCGAAATTTATTAGGATCAAGGATTGTAAATGTTCCTTATCTATGATGCTTTATCTTTATTTACCTAAAGATTAGTTAGATATATTTCAACAAGAGAGTTATTAATTCTTTGGACCAATATTCGGCAATATAAATTTTAACTTATTTTTCATTATAACAAATTGTTTTTCTAATCAATTTTTTAGAAATATAAGCTCAAATTAAATTCGGAAATATGTTAAATTATTTCCGTAGGAAAAAATAGTTTTTAACTTTTAATTGAAAGATAAAAGTTGTCTATTTTGACAAGTTTAAATTTACATTTAATTTGAGAAAAAAAGAGATGAAAATACAGTTCCCCGAAGTCTAATAAATAAATCATTTTTTGTGATATATTTTAGTTGAATAAATAAATTTTTATCAATTTAATTTTTTTAGGTTTTGGTTTTAAAATTTCCAAGTTTATTTTAGTTTTTTGTTTTTTTATTAATTAAATCGGCTTTCTAAATCAGCATGATACTTCTAACGAATATCAAAATAACAAACATTGAGCTTAAGTTAACATTTTTTATCAAAAAATTAATCAATTTGAAAAATAGACAGTTTTAGCTAAATATTGGCTGCAGAATTCTCCAAATTGACAGACAGCTTAATTTAAAGAAAACAAATCAAAAATTAATTTAAAGATAGTAAATTAATAGTTTTAAATTTAAGAAAAATAAAATTATTTATAGTCTTAATTCTTGATTTTAAATAAGGATCAAGATTTGAAAAACCTTATTTTTAAGAATTAATTTGGAACCAAATTTTTTTCGAATAAAAGCTAATAACTTTGATTATCAAAAAATTCGCTAATAACATAATAAAATAATGATATTTCGAATGTTAATAGTCTTATTAAAATAACCTATTAAAATATTATACTTTAATTTCTTGAATGGGTAGGTAAGTCTTATTTATTCTCTCTTCAAACTTTTTACAATTCTTAATAATAAATAAAAGATGAATTTTTTACTTAGCCCTTGGAAAAGCGGATTTTTTGCTTCATTATTAAACAATTTAAATGTCAATGAGCATTAATGCGTTTAAATATTAAAAAAAAGTAATTTAAACACTTAAATGCTCATTTAAAAGGCTTTTTCATAAAATAATGATGCATTTCTGCAGTATAAAATATGAATTAAAAAACAGCTCAATTTTTAATAACAGCATACATTAAATTACTTCAACCATCTTAAAATGATCAAGAAAATTTTAATCTAAATAAATAATTAATTTCCTTTTAATTTATTTATTTTATCCTACAAAAAAAATAATTTTTATTAATTAATTCATAATTGCCATATTTAATTTTAACACTATTCTTATCAATATAAAACACATGGACTTTTTTTAAACTAATTTTTCGTTACTACAGCTTAATGGTATAAACTTTTGACTTAGATTAACTAATCACTTATTCAAAACAGAACAAAATCAATCAAACAATTTTTGGAAAAAAAATTAATTACTTCTTTGCTTGGAATGGTTGGCAAATTGCGACCTGGACTCGTTTGTTGGTTTATTTTGCCACTATTTAGCACGGTGTTCAACGAGGGCAGTTGAGAAATGGCAACTGTTGAACTTTGTCTCGGACTCAAATTGGTCGGAGTAGTCTTTGGGCTTTGGTCAGTGCTGGCAGCCTTTTTGGTCTCCTCCTGCTTCTGAAACTCAAAGCAAATATCCAAAATTTCCTGCAGGCGCTTCTTTTCCATCTCGGCCAGCTCTTGTTCGATTTCTCTCTCGCGTTTGGCCTTCTCGTAGCTGTCTTTCAAACAGTACTGGCTCTGCGTGGAACAATTACTGCTCGATGAGTGCTCATCTGTCATCATGTTCGAGTCTTCTGACTTGGTATCTGCTTTACTGCTGGTCGATTCAAGAGAGTCGGACGGCGACAGTCTGTTGTCGCACTCATCCGCCTCTAAATTAACATTCTTTATTGAATCGCTCATTGATGAATCCTTGTGCTCGCTGGTCGACGAACTTGACGTCGAGCATAGCAAATCGTTGGTCTCCTTGTTCAAAGCAACCACTGTTATCTTATTGGAACTGTTTGTGCAGCTTAATTGAGCCGAGTTTTCTTCATTAATGACCAAAGGTTCCAGGCCAATGCTTGAACTTATTGATGAGCAAGACTCGGTCGAATTATCACTTGAATTGTCTATTTTTTTCTTAAGATTCTTCTCAAACTCGTCTTGACTATTTAGAATAACTAAATTATGCTGATCATTGTATAAGTTTACATCATATATAAAATAAGCACATGCAGTTGAGTCTGGTTGGTCGCGCTGCTGACAGGTGGGTGAAGTGGGCGCCGAGCGGCACTTAATCACTTCGTCACTGTCCGAATCGCTCAAGTCCGAGCTAAAGCTGTCCAAGTCGTCTTCGACAAAATCGTTTAGCTCGTCGGCCGAGTCTCCCTCATAAATCACATTGTCCTCATAATCATCAGAAAGATTGTCATTCTCGTTCATTTGACTAAGATCTTCATCAATGTAGTTTAGGTTTTCTTCAATGTTAAAGTGTTTTTTTTCTCTGTCATGCTTGGGGTCAGACTTGGCACCACTTTTGCCAATGGTTTGCTTTTTTGGCTTTTTTTTCGAGTGCAGCTCTTTCTCGCAGCCAAAGCTTTTGCTGCGCGCGTCCCTCAATTTAAGCATTTCTTTCCTAGCTGGATTTTGTCTTAGCATTTCGTCTCTACTCTGCTGGTTTGAGCAAGAAGATACGTCCGATTGAGACGAGCTTGATGTTTCGTCTGACTTTATGCCGCGGGACAAAAGCTCAAATTTGTTCAATGTGGATAGGAAGTTTTTACAAGGCGATACACGTTCTGTTGATTTGTGGACCGAATTTTGTGACTCTTTATCACCGATTATCTCTTAATGAAGAAAAAATTTAATTGCTTGGAAAAATTGAACCAAAATTAGTTCAAGAGAAAGAGGGAGAGAAAATGGGTCTTGTCAAAAAACGCTCCCAGGGAGATTAGAGTCAATCTAGTAGAAAATGGTGGCCTAGCTAGTCTTGGACTGTGCCTAGGCCGGTTATGACAATAAGTTTATTTCGTGATGCCCATTAGGAGCTTATCTAAGAGCAAACAAAGCCTTTCTAGATGGATTTGGAGCGCACATGAACATACAAACTCACTCACTAGCTCAACTTATACATATATTTTTAATTAAATGTGAATAAATACATGATTTTTTAATTAAGTTTTAGTACGGTAATCGATTTTTTTGGTAAAATCGATTTTTTGTTATACTCGATTGATTCTAGCTGTTTCATTATAATATTTCAATTGACCTATAAGAAAATATTCTTAAAATTATTTCCGTTTTTATTTTATTTTTTTGCCTAGGTCACAACGTCAACAAACATCTTATCAGGCCGTTGTGTTTATCTTATTTAACAAAATATTTAACCGGACTTTTAAAATAAAACAAAGCAAATGTTTTTTTCTAAACAAAAATAAAATTTTTTTTTATCTAATTTAAGTTTTGCTTTAATAGAATAAAAGAAAATCTTGACCAAAGCTTAAAACAAAATAAATTATTCAAAGATATTCTAAATTTTGTTATACAAAGTGTCAAAAATAAAAACTGATAGCGCTGATCTTTATTTCGTTAAAATATTCTTGACAAAAATAATAAGAATCCTGACATATTAAAATAGTGATAATTATTTTTTTATAATCTTTCGAAATAAATTCATATTTCTAACTAATTTAAGATTATGTTATACATGATATATAAATGATTTGATAGTTGAATAATTTTTTGAGATTAATTTTATAAGTTGTCATTTGATATTGCATAAAGAATACACATCTGTAAGAAAGCTCTTAAGCTAGCTCAAAGTAAGAGCTTTCTCATTAGAAAAAAAAATCTTTTAAAAATGATTAAAAAATATTAATAAAGAATTTTTATCTAAAATCAGTTAGATTTATTCATTCGTTTTTGGGTCTCTTACCTAATTTACCTATAAATATGAGTTGATCAGATAGGTTTATCAAAATTTATTAAATTTAATTTTAAATTAAATTGAGTCCATGAGAACATAAAATCAAAGTAAAACTTATAAAAATGGTCGATTCTTAATTTGATCGGAAAAATCAAAAATAATAAAAAATTTAATTAAAAGAAAACCTTAAGGAATTTTTTAAAAATCAACTTAAACGACCTAAAGGAAGCATTTGTGTAACTATTTAAACTAAATTGTTTTTTAAATTGTTAAGAAAATTGTCATTTTATTGTAACTGCCCAAAATAATATTGAATTATAAAATGGCTGATTTGCCAAAATGGACTAAACTAGATATCTAAAATACACTAAATTGTAAAAATGAAGATTCCTGGTGCTCATCATGAAATTATTTATACAAACTTAGTAAAGACTTAACACTGATAAGATTAGAAAAGTTACGCTAATCGTTTTAAGGTTACTCCTGATAATTGAAAAGTGTATTTCTCTAAGTTATAAAGTTAAGGTATTATAAAAGACCTCCGAGCAATGATAAGTTCAATTTTCAAGAAAATATTCTGCCTTTTAAAATCAGAATGAGATAAAAGCAAAAATCAATTAGTATTATTATCTAAAGTTGTTTTCAAGAACCCGGGTTATACTCAAAAAAAAACATTAATGTAAAATTAATCGTTGCTGCTTAAAGAAAAAATGTAATTGTTTTGAAAATTTATCTTGATTTTAATATTGGCAATGTGCTACCAGGGCTTATCGATTGCTAAAATAAGGATAATATTCATGATTGAATTTTTGCCTTATCTTGTGTTTATGTAAAAAAATAATAATAATTTAATTAAATTTATCAGAGTCTAAAAAATTGTTTCTATCCATCAAGTATCTGTGTATCTAGTATAAAATTAGCCAAGTTTACCAAAATTTTGATTTAAGGTTACAATTGATAATTGAGAAGTGCATTTCCCAAAGTTTTAAAGCAAAGGTATTATAAAAGACCTCAGAGTAATTATCAATAAATATATTTGATATTGTTTTAGGACTTGACTAACTTATTAAAAAAGCTCATCATTTCTAGATATCCGACTCGGAATTTAATTTAAAATTAAATATATATCTAAAATAACTATTTTAGATATATATTTATATACACATACCCGTTTGATTGATTTAAATTAAATATTTTTTTTTACATTTTGATTAAGTTTTATCACGAAATTCAATTTGGCTTAGATTTAAATTGGAGTTTTTAATTGCATTTTGACCAAATTGAAAAAAGACAGATAATTTCGAAATATTTATGAAAGTCTAACAAAAACTATAATTTCTATTTATTGACAAAATCGATTAAAACTTAGAGTCTTTGCTTTGATCGACATTTTAAAAGTCTGTTCGAAAAACTTCGGCTTGGCTAAAATTTATTTAGTTGAGAAAAAAAATATTTTTAATTTCTTAAGTGAGATTAAGTAAATGCTAAGTTTATTAGAAAAATATCTGAGAAAATCTGAAAATTTAAAACAGATTTTTTATTAAAATAAACTCCGAATGAATTTTATTTCAAAGAAAATTAAAAAATAAACTTTTTCGAGTATCAGTTTGTTTGGGTATTTTGTCCTAGTATTTTAATAGTAAATTTGATATAATTAATGAAAAATAGGGATACAATTAACCAAAACTCACCAAATTACATAAAATATTTTCTTATTTTTATTCTAAAAAATTCTCGGTAAATATTGCATACAAATTTTGTTATTTTCAAATAAATAAATCTATTTATTGTCAAATATTTGTTCTAATTGTTATCCAATTGAATGATGCTATAATTGGCTTTCTTAAACATTACTTCAAGATTACAAAACTTAATCTTACCTGGATTATTAATCTTTGCTCAATGATTGCTATTTTTGGTCAAACTTTAAGGATATTTTTGTGTTTGTTTTTTATAATTTTTCTAATTAATCTAGGAGATATTGCAATCAAGAGCAATCGCATTAAACCATCACGTTAATATTCCTTATTAAAACAAGGTCAAAAATGTGCACTATTACTTAAATGATATTTTTTAGAGCCAATTATCCACAATCAAAAATTTAGATTAAAATATAAAGCTATTTTTAAATAAATTTCAATTTAATCCTCAATTTAAACAAAATTCCTAAATAAAAAAATTAGCATTTTTAGAAAATCGAAAGTAAGTTTTATAACCTACAAAAGCTTAATAATATAATTTAGTAATTATTCTTACCATGTTTGATATAATAATTTAACACTAATGCTCAATTTAATAAAATAAATCATTTAAATGGCATAAGTGCCATCCTGATTGAAAAGGTTTACTTTGAATTCTTTTGTACTGACTTTTTACAAAAGGGCCATAATTTAAAAGAATTCAAAAATCATTAGCCTCACACACAATAAATGAACTTGTCTATTTAGATAAAACTAAAAAGTCAAATAAAATATATGATGAATATATAGTTTTTAATTATATTTTGTATTTTTCAAATCCTTGGTTTTAGCACTGCCAAAAAAACCCATTACTTATCAAAAAAAAACTTGCTTTTGTTATTCAAATGAGTTTTAAATTGTCCATAGCTAAAATTTAAATTATTATCTTAATCTTAATATCATAAGCGAAAAGATTTCAATTTTTGTTTATTTTTCAGCGAGTAAGATAAAGACTCGATCATTAGAATTAATGTCAATTGAGGTTCTTAGTGTCGAAAATGTCATATTCTCGTAATTAATACCAAAATTTAAACAGTTTAATATTTTCATAATCATAATATGTCTAAACGCTTTAATAAAATGCTTATTAATTTTTTATTGTCAAAAAAATTTAAGTTGTGGTACAACATAAAATTTAATTACAAAATTTTAATCTTGCTCAAACATATGAAATAAAACATAAATCTTATATTTATTCAATATCTGTAAAAAGTTTTGATCAATTGAGTAAGAAAAACAAGGGCAGCAAAATTTTCTTCAATAAATCTATCTAAGTCGGCTCTTAGTCATAGACAGAGACTCAGAGATTATTTTAACTTGATACTTAACACTTTCTAATAGCTTAAATACAACGAAATCGAATATTCTTAAAAATATTGTAAATTAATAAAAAATAAATTTAGAAAATTGTGTAATATAACCGTAACAATTTGTACAAAAATTAATGAAATATGCATTGTTTATCTTTAAATTTGACATAAATTGTATATATTCACTTATTTGACGACCTTAATGAGCGATAATTAATGATAGTTATAGTTTTAAAATGTGATGGCTCTGAAATTTTTAAAAATAATTTATGATCTATGATAAAATTACTCAGCCCTGAGATGCAGTGCTAGGCAAATAGTAAAAGATGTCATCTAAAATAGAAGGTTTGGTGAAATTCAAGTTACCTCAAAGCTTTAATCCCATTGATTAAGCTAGATATTAAAAGGCCGATAGGATAATATAAAAATTGTGTTACAGCGCGGACGTGTCCTGTGGAAAAATGACCTGATGACATTTTCAAAAAGGTTAATAAATTTAAAAAAAAAGATTTGTAATAAATTCAATATTCGACAATTTTTAAGCAAATATAGGCAAATTACATAAATTTCTTGTTAACCTAATTTTATAAAATTTTAATTATGGTCTAAAGAATATTTTCTTAGACTAATAACCACTGAAATATAAAAATTATTTTAGAATAACCATTTTATTTTAAAAAATATTTATTTAAAACTTAAGTATTGTTCTGACAATGCTATAAAAAAAAGCTAAAATTTTTTGACTCGATATTACAAGAATATAAGAAAGACCACTTAAAATTTCCAATTAAAAATGAATAATTTAATTTATTAGAAGCAAACATAAGCAAGAAGCCAAATTTTCGGTATAGTTTTCTTTAGAAAAAATTGACTAAACCATATCCAGGTATCCATATTGACTTTCGATTCAGAGCTGCGTTTAATTTAGAGCTATTCAAGTACTTGATCAGCTCAAGCTCCATTGGGTCTATTGCTTCGACAGACTCCTCTTTAAATAAAACTACTTTTAATACGAATTTTATCGTAGTTGTAAGTTAGTAAATCACTCTTTTTTCTTACAAACATAGAACAAGTTTAGGCATTTATCAAACAATATTATAAATTAAGTTAATTTAATTCAATCATTAACAATTAAAAATTTCATTCAGTAAAATAAACCAATTTTACAGCACTAAATTCATAAAAAATAATTTAATTTTTAAATGCAAATATGTGACCATAAACTAACTCGAATTTTTAGAATAGAACAAAAATAGATGATAAAAAAATGATTAGCTTTCTTTAATTAGATAGCTGAGAAATTATTCGAAATAATTCATGATTTTTCTCTATTTTGATTGAGATACAAAATAGTTTTTTTAAAACAAAAAGATTTTTAATTTGTTGATATTATATGATTTTAATTGAATCATGCAAACTAAAACTTGATTAAATATAATTCTGGTAATTGAAAAAATATTAAAGAATTTTAATTTTTATAATAAATTTTTAAAAAAACGATTTCTGAACATGCTGATTTTAAAGTTTATCTTTAATTTCATTAAAAAACGAAGATTTTGCCTGATAAAAACAAAACTTTTATAAAACTAATTAAAAAAGTAATAAAGTTAATTTAGAAATAAGCAAAAATTTATTGATTTTCAATTAAATGTAACTTTATACATAATTATAAGTAATAAAAAACCCATCTAGATAAATTTATAAAAGCGTCACTGAATTCCCTGGTTATTACTTAGAATGAATCAATAAATAAAATATTAATTAATATTAAATTAAGAAATAAACTGAAAATTAAACCTTTTTAATTTCTAAACAAAATTAAAAATAAAAAAATTCTGCTTAGATTTAATTTTTATATTAATCGGTTAATGGTTTTAATCTTTGGGCATTTCTTTTGTTCACAAAATAGTATAAAATATAAAAAATTAACTCAAAAATAACACAATTTTTCTATAGAAATTAAAATCAAAGAAAACTTTCAATTTTAAAAAAGGCAAAAAATTATTATACAATCAAACTTAAAATGCATTAAAACAATATTATTTTTTGTTAACTTACTGTTTTTATTGTCCAATGCATCCGATTTCTCTGGCAAACTGAATCGAACTTTTGACAATTTTCTATCTTCAAAATCTAAAAAAAAATTAATTTAATTTTTATATTTTAGGTCATACTTTATTTAGAAAAAACATTTGGTAAGTAATTAAATTAGAATTATTTTTTTATATACCCTCAAGGTTTTCAAATAAAAAAATTATTAAAGGTGAATACTTTTGACAAATAAATATAAAACAAATTTAATAGCAGCTAGAAATTGTTTGTATTTGATTCTAAATCCTTTGAAAAATAATCACTATATTTCAAGGATTTGGATATAAATGTATTTGATGATGTTCTAAACTGAAATTTAGTTTGTTAAGCCTTTAAGGTCTTCCATTTTAAAAAAAAAATAATCTCAATAGGCCTAACAATTTTATAATATTCTGAAATGGTAAAATTCAAGCTATAAATGCACTTTTAATTTTTGATAATAATTCGATATTTTTAAATTAGCTTTGGAAAATAATTATTTATTGAAAATCACAATTCATATTACGTCACAATCAAGTTAATTTATTTTAATACTATTAAAATAAAAACTAAATATTTTGGGTTTAGAATGCATAATAAACATATAATGAATTTCCTTGTTTACACCTATATTGATAAAATGAAATGTAATCAATAACTTTAAATAATTTTATCAAAAAAAAACTCTAATTGTGACAAATTAATTAATATACAAAAATACTTATATTAATTTTAAATCTTAATTTCAGATCTGACTTAATCGCCTTTGGTTTTTATAATATAAATCTGAATGAATTATTCATTAAATTTTTTGCTGGATTCATTTGAGATTGAATCAAAGATTAAAGTAATCCTGTTTTCGACAAAATTTAAAATCATTTAATTAAAATAATAACTTTTGGATACAACTGTGATAGCTAGATACTTTAATATTAAATATATAAACAATTGAATATTTTAATTAAATATTTAGTAAATCAAAGAGGAAATAAGATAAAAAGAACTCTTTTTAAATGATGAAATAATTTTAGTTGGCAAAGCCAGATAGAAAGATTATATATATTTAAGTATGGTAAGACTAAAATACGTGTCGCGTGCTAATATTTATTCTAAAGAGAAGAAATTAAATTTTTCTAAATATTTGGTCAAATACCAAAATAAAATTCTTAAAAATTAAAGCTACCTTTTAATTTTTTTCTACTTATATCTTTTAATTTTATTATTTTTTATCTAGTTTATAAATTCAAAATCCTAGATAGCTAGGCCCGGTGCCTTACATTATTTAACTAAGAAAAAACCAACAGAATATAAAGAAATACCATGAATAAGATTTATAAAACAATTATATAAATTCTTTTATATGATTTCTTTTTGAGATTGGTTTAAACATGTTTAAGAGCTATGAAAACAAAGCCCAAATCGCAATAAAAAACAGGTTTTGAACAAAAACATATTTATTATGATTGAGAAGCAAAAATTTATCTTAGGAATAGTTAAATTTTTCCTGGGTAACGAACAAGCTTCCAAAACAATTTTTAATGAGAATAAAGATTTAAATAATTTAGGATTTTTTTTAATTAAAAATATAAAAATGCTCTCTTATTAGATATTTTTCGAAATTTTTAGAAAGTAAATAAAATTCGGTACCACGCTACGAGGCCAATGTTTGAACCAAAGATTGTAAACTTTAACCAAAATAACACAATAGGAGACTCGGTCCAATTGTTATTGAAAAATAAAATTTTAAATAATGGGTTTGCTAAACTAGATAAAAAAATAAATACAAAATGGACATTTTGTTATTTTGTCTGGCTAATTTTTTCCAATTATTCATAGTTAATAACTTGAGACTAATCTGTTGAGTGTCAATACAAAACAAAATATAAAAAAGACTTAATTAACATTGTAAGTCTGTGATGAGCAATTAAAAGTTCTGAATGCATAGAGAAACAAAAGAAATTACCAACCTTTGGAATTCGTATTATCACCCTTGGGGCTGCTTTGGCTCATTTGAGTTTCTTGATGGTCCAACATTTTTTCAGTATTTTTTTCTTTGTCTTTAGATATTAAGCAATTAAAATTAAAATTAAAAAATTTAATGCTTAATTACTTTGACTATCAGCGTTGACAATTTGAGTATTTTCAACTTTGGATAAATTTTGTGTTTCAGTTGGTTTTTTCTCGGCAAATTTCTCGTCTGCTGATAATTTTAATTTATTTTCATTATTTGGATGATTATATCTAAAATAATTGGATTCACCGAAACAAATTATATTTCCTATTAAAAAATAAAAAAATTAAAATTAAATAAATTTTTTAAATGAAAAAAATTCAAATAAGACCTTAGTATTTAAATTTAAATTACGATCAGAGTTTAAAAATTTATCAAATAAACTCATTGTTTTTAATTATATAATTAATATTTCTTATTATTTCCACGTTGCCAAACGAGTTTTTTTTTACCAAACACTGTGGTTTTCTATTATCTTTTTATCTAGAACTAATGCACTTTATTTTTTAAAGTCTAAAAGCTTTGTTCTTAATGAATTTTAATTAATTAAAACTCTCTAAGGGATAATACATTTAAATCTAGTGACACCAGAGCACCACATCTAAAAAAATTCAACCAAACCGAAAATATTGGACGTGTGTCATCACATAAAAAAATTTATTTTTATTTTTAATTATTGCAAAAAAATATACTACCTATTATATAGGACTTTATTCGTAAAGAAAATTTAATTAAAACGCAAATTTATTATTACGTGCATTGTTATAGTCTGGATATTTTAATGAAAATAAACAAAATTGGCTAGGCTTCGCGATCTCCTATACTCTTGGTTTATTTGTGCAAGAAGTCTTAATGTAAATTTAATGTTGATTCATTTAAATTTAGCTCTGATTAGAATTAATTTAGTAAAAAAAAACAAAAATCTAAATAACTCATTTGTAAGGTATTCTGCTAAAACATTCAAAGACCTCGATGCAAGACAACCGAGCCAGAGTTATTATTAGAAGACTCCAGCTAAAATTCTTATTACTGTCCATTTGATTAAATTTCTTCACATGTTTAAAAGCTTAGTTGAATTTCAAGAGGTCTGAATAGAAACTATTAAATTGAATTAAAGTCTAAGTATCCATTCTCCGGATTAGAAACACATTTGAAATAATGATAATTAAAATGGCTGACTTGAAATTCGATCGATTGATTTATTCTTTTATATTTTTATAAGTTTGTTTTTTTTTAGTAAAGCCCTGAATATAAAATACTATTCAATTAGTAAACCATGTTGATTAGAATCAAAGCCTAGTCTGAATAAAAATTACAGTAAAATATTTAAATAAAGAAAATAAGACCTTAAAAGAACTTCGAAAATATTTCTTTAAATCATTATTAATTTTTTCTTATAATTAAATGCTTTTTGTAACACATTTTTAATTAGTTTAATTCTTATTTATCTTGAACTAAAGGGATTAATTTCACCTCATAAATTAATATTTGGAATCCAACTTGGCAAAAATTTTAGCCGGAAAATCACGAAACATTTTGAATATGTAAAAACAAAGTAAAAAATTTATGATAATTTTTACTATAATGTCCATTTTTAGCTACTTAGCAAAAAATATTGATTATTTTTTAAATAATTAATGATTAATTAGGAATTAAAATCAGACTGTGTGAATAAAAAATCATTGAGAGAAAATCAATTTCTTTTAAATATTGATTTAGCTATTATATAATTTACTGACTATAAATCCTTCTATCAACAATAAGAAATAAAAAAACTGCTTAGAGCTAGGATCATACTACCGGGATGCGTTTATTTTAGGTTTTTATTCAAATATAAAAATAAAATTCTTATCCGAATTTATTACCATTCACTACCAACGGGGATAATACATGATTTATAGCCAGATAAACTTAACTATTTATCTTAAGTGGGTGAATTTTTGCCCAGCACGCATTGGAGAGACCAGATAGCTCAGCCATCTACGATTATTTTTATAATTTATCAGCTTATCTAACAAGTTTCAAGCTAATGATATAAACTATTTTTGTATTTACCTGGAGTAAGAGTAGTTGGGCTTTCGATCAAAACACCATCAATGGCACATAATTTGGCGATGGGGTACAAAGTAACCAGGCTATTAGAGATGTCTTTTGTTTTGGCTCGTTTAAATAATGAACCAAAAGTTTTTTTGCCAATAGAAAGTGTATTTTCTTTGTTGAAATGTTCAGCTGATCTTGATTTAGGACTTTTTTCTATAAAACAATGCAGTGATTGAATCCCAGGTCCCTTAATTACCAAATCACTTTTTTCCGATGAACCAACTGAAGCTTTTCCTAATTTTATTGGAAATATTTGGATTGAAGTTTTGCTCAGTAAATCGGAATTTTGGACATTTTTATTTTCATCAAATGAAACCGAAATCAAATGTGGCTCTTGTAATTGAATATTAATTCCATCAACTGTTTCTTTTAAATGTAAATTGGAATTTTTTTTGACATTATTTATTGATAGCTTTGATTCGGCTTTTTGAACCGAGCTATCGATTTTTTTGTCAAGATTCGATTGAGTTGATAAGCGGAGACTACGCCTATTGGGAAGTATATTTGATTTTGGCCTTTCCAAATTGGAATTCGATTTATTTAGCAATTGAGAAGATATTGAGTTTGCCATACGCCGAACTATTCCTGTTGTTGCCATTAGATATTCATCCTTAAATGATTTTTTGGTTTCTGGACTCTCATTAAAAGGTGTCCAGCTTTTGAAATTCCGCAAAGACGATCTCTTTGGGTTATTTTTCGACCGATCGAAGTCTTCATTCTTGTCTATACTAGACAACTCAGGTTTTGAATTATAAAAATTTACCATTATAAGAATCTAATTTAAAGCTTTTTCAATACAAATTAAAAATTTTATTTAATTTTTCTAAATTCAGATAAAAAAAAACGAACTAAATTAAATAAATATTACTGAAATAGTAAATTAATCAATAAATAATTTAATTTATGGCATTAATTTGTTATTTTTTGTAGATATATTATACAATATTATACAAAGTGAGCCTCGATTGAAATATTCATTATCCCAGTTGCTAAAACAAAGGTTGAAGTTAAATGTTTATTTTTAGTGAGTGTTGGTGTAAGTCAATTAAAGCCGGGTTTAGGCTTTCTCTTTGGCTTTTAAGCTTATTTTAATTGAATCGAAAAAGTATAAATTAAATTTAACTAAACAAAAAAATTGTCACTTTTTATAACTGTGGATTGTGTAATAAAGAAATCCTGATATATTAAATAAATCCTGGTCAATTTACTGAGTTCCCAAAAATTCATTAGCTACACAAAAAATTAATTTAAAAAAAACAAGATTATTTTTTTAAACTCAAAAAAAAATAAATAAAAGTAAATTCTACCTTGCTGTGAAAGTTTAAATTTTAAATTTAATTCAAAAAAAGTTATATTCGAGCTTAATTAAATTAAAAATACAATAAATAATTCTGTTTTTTTTTTGTTCTATGGTTTATTCTTAAGCTTTTCTAAAGCAGTAAACAAAATCGATTGAGTAACAAAAGATGGAATTGTATAAAAAAAAAACAAAATTATGTATAATATCATCCTTTAATAAAAAACACCTTTAGATACTTTAGATTGAGAAAATTTGATTTAAAGCTCAACTAACAAACAAAATAGTTTGATAAAAAAAAATTGACTTAAATGAATGCTCAAGCTTAATTTTTAATAGCTTAATTTGTTTTAAATTAAACTCTTTTAAAAAGCAAGTTACAATTGAATACTTTAAATGTCCCAGATTCTTCATTGTTTGTTTTAATTGGCACTCGAGCTTTTAGTGAAACCGTGTCCAAAATTTTATAATAACCAACAAGTATACTTCATTTTACTTTTCATTTATATTTGCCTGAAATGATAAGTTAAGCGAATTCAAGCTATTGTACTTGTCTAAATCCGCCATTCAAGGGTGATTTTCTAAGCTCTTAATCACGATCACCTTAAACTTAGTTAATGCGCAATAATCTTTTTAATTCTTTATTTTAGCAAATATATCACATTTTCTTAATTGACAACTATAAATCCAAGATAATATTTCCATAATCTTCCAAGTTATTACCCTTGATTTGAAATACACATTTAGCTCTCAATACAAATAAATTAGCCTAGTTTATAAATATATATTAAATGGTTTTGAAATAAAGAAAAGTGACAGAATCACCTATTCGTTTGAAGCAAAAGCAAAATTTTATCTTGGGGCGTTGCTTTCTAAGTTTTTAAGTCATGATTGAAGAAAAAAGTCAAATATCCTAAATACGTAGGTCTGGGGCGAACAAAAAGTAGACTGCTAAAATTTTTCTTAAATAACAAAATTCCCATTTTGATTGAACTTTTGCCAAAGATGATAAATTTTGATCAATTTTCGCCTAAAAACATAGGAAAAAATCAACATAAACTCAAATAGAAATTTGTTTGAGAGCATATTTAATCAAAATTATTCTAAAACAAACTTGCTGAGCCAATATTTGTCCACAGTTAAAACCTAGAAATTCACTGTAAAATAAAAAAGAACGGATTTAAATAAATTCAAAACATTTTTCAAGTGGACATAGTAGTGACCCGACCTAGTGACTATTTTCTATTAAAACTAGCTGTTTAGAAATTGATAAAACTGGTTAAATTTCTGTAGGCTAAATGTTTAAACTAGCTATTTGAGCGGAATATGACGACAGGTTTAACTACATCATAATTTTCTCATTCCATTTATTTATTTATTTATTCTAATCCGTGGCTAATAATTAAAAATAATTCTTAATCCAGTCGAATATAAACGCTTCAATGCGTTCGAAAAAAATAATCCTAATAAAAATAATTCTCGTATAAGTTTAATTTGAGATCTTCAACTATTTGAAAGATAATAATTTAAAAATTTAAATTAAATAGAGATTTAAAATGAATACTAGCCTATAAATTAAGAAAAGAATTCCTTTAAGATGAAAATTTCAAACTTTGACATTTTATTAAAATAGTGAAAGAATTTGATTTTGCCAAAGGCAAATTTCGCATTCATAACATCTTAGAATTTAGTTTATTTCGATATTCGAATTTGAGGAATAAGACCTCACCAAATTGATAAAAAATGAAGCTTATTTGGTTAATAACTTAAATTTTTTCAATGTTTTTTTAAAGAAAATTTATAAAAAATCAGTACCAAAAGATTTAAGAGGAAAAAAACAATCTTATGTTCTAGTTACCTGATATAGTTTCTAAACTAAAATTTAACTTAGGTAAAAATATAAACAATTATCATTCATATTTGAATCCCGATGGAGATATTCAAATTTAACTTAATGCTACTTTTGAGAAGAAAGAAAATAAACTCAAAAATTGACAACTAAATATCACGTTTTTTAATCACATAAAATCATTAGTATTAAATTTAAGTAGACTTTAATATCAATAATTGACGACCAAAAAAATTCAAGGGTCAATCAAAACTTTTAATGATTAAATAAAATTGGAAATTTAATAAACCATATTGGCATTTTAAGTGGATTGGCCAAATCATATTAAGATAAATGAGTGTAATTTCTCTTTATGTATAATGGGTTGCGTTTCTTTCCACGTACAGGCGTTCATTTTCAAAAATAAATGATATTGGTCAACAAGAAATGGCTTTAGTTGATTTCTTGGTAAATAGCAATTAAATAAATGAAATTTAAATAAAATTGAATACTAAGCAAATACTCACAGTGGACAAATAAGTTCGACATTTGAATAAAGAAAATTGTCTGAAAGTTCTAAATTCAAGAAGACATAGAAATTTTGAAGTACATTTTAAATTTTGGATTTAATTAGGAAAATTCTTGGCTAGAACAACAAGAATGCCAGTGATACCTTAGACTCATAAGTGCACTCGAAATTTTTTTCTTATTTTTAGACAAGTTTTGAGCAGTTGTATTTATTTAATTATTTTAAATTAATTGTTGATAGCATTGGATTAAAGTTTAGATATTATTATCTGGTTTGAGCTCATTTTAAATTTAATTTCAATTTTTTCTGTTTGATTTTATTTTTTTTTACTAAAATTTAAATTTTATTTGACAAAAAAATGAAATAAAATGGTAATTATAAATACTCAATATTTTTAAAATCATCTGACAATTTAATAAATATCATATTTCAAACAATTAATCGTATCTTCTCAGCAAGAATAAATTTGATACCTGGTTCTTAAAGACTTAATGACAAATTTAATTCCCTAAAAAAATTTGAGAAATGATCGATTTGGGAATAGCTTGGTTAAAAACAAAAGATTCCTATTGCAATTTATCATATTTTCTGATAAAAATAAGATTTGAAAATATACACCTATGAAAAAGATCATTGTTTCCAGGTCTTAAAAGCTGTCTCATTAAAAATGCTTTAAGCTCCAATATCAAAACAAATCAAACCAAATAAACAAAGAAATTGGCTTTTAAAATCATTAAATTTAAGATCATTTAATTCTTGTGAGAATTTGCTGCTTCTATCATCATGTATAGAATTTAAATATTTCAATTTAATTAGAGAAAAAAAAATTCGATTAATGCAAAAAAATGACTATAAATATCTGGTATTTAAAAAAAAAAAACATCACCGAATGAAAAAAATAAAAATATAAATCAGAAAATATTAGTTTTGTTATTTTTATTCATTTAAATTAAACGAAGTGGCATATTAGATAACCCTGTATATCCAGGTTTATTTGATTAAAAATTTAATTATAAACTCGAATTTACAGGGTTGTTTATATGTTTCTGTAATTCATCATTAAGTTTGTCATCAAGTTTTGTTTGAAAAAAAATTTAATAGTTTTTGGCAGCCAAGCCAATTAAGTTGAAGCGATTTTCATCCGGATTCAGTTCAATCAGGCTTTTAAAGTAATTACCAAATGTCTTAAAAAAGCAATTTTAAGCTTTAAGTTAAACAAAAACTAATTTACCTCTAGAAGATCATCACCACAAGGACCGTGATTGATTGGATGACCCAAGCCTCCATCAAGTTCATACAAATCTCCATCTTTTTCCACAAATGTAATGAAATGTAAGTCTACTGAATCATTCAGATTTGGTGCCTGAAAAAGAAATATTTTTTTTATTTTAATTTAATTAAAAAGAATAATTTGTGACTTCTGTTTGGCCCTTTACAGCCGATTCTTGATGAGCATTTGTAATGGTATCATCAGTTCTGAGATACTCTGCACTCTCTTCTGGAGTCATTGTTTCAGTAGCTCTCAAATATTTTCCAAATGCTTTATCCACTTTGGACAATTAGATTTTAGAATTCAGTAATTACCATTATTAAAAAATACTATCTATGTTTAGAGCTGCTTTATTGTTGGCTAATGCGTGTATTAAAGCTACCGTACCACACGCATTCTGAACTGTTTGTTTAGTGTAAAACAAATTGGGACTAATTTTTCTATCCTTTTTCTTCTCTATTTGCTTATTTCTAAAATCTTGATACTAAAAAAAGATTTAATTAATTTTACGCAAAATTTTTTAATAGCTTTTTACTATTTTAGTCACTGGAAAAAGTAATAGAATTGATAAACATGGTCGTGGAACCATTTGTAATAACTCTGGTTCTAGTCCGTAAATATCGATAAATTCATAGCTATCTGTATTTACACCTATGTTGTTTACATACTAAAAAGATATTTGAAAAATGATCATCTTAATAAATTGAAAATCTACTTTGTTAATAACCTTTAATAAAATTTAATAAAATAATTAATTAATTGGAAAAAAATTACTTCAGGATTTGACTCAAGAGGGAGCCATCTGGTATCTGATCTTGACCCTTCCATTATTTAATTTTGAATTTGAAAAAATATAAAAATCAAAAGAAAAATCTCAAAAATAATAATTTGTAGGTTTAATTTTAATTTCTCAACTATTTATTTTATTAAGCAATTTGCATAAAAAAATTCTCTTTAACATTGTTCTACAGATATAAAAATTCAATATAGTTGAATATCCAAATTAAAATGCAAACATTAAATTAAAAAAGAAAGAGACAATTTATATTTAATTATATATTTATTTAAAATTATAAAATAAATTACTAATAGCTGATAAATAAATTAAGCATCTTGAGAAGTTCCAGCATTTTCCGTTTTGGTAATGATACCCTTAGAAATTAAATCGGGAATTTCGACTGCTAGCCAAGGTCCCAACTAAAAATATAAAATAAAATGAATAAATAATTGTAAGAATTCATTTTATACCCCTAAAGCCATTGCATGTGCTATTCCAAATTTTCCTACATTTCTTGCCCACAATGGTTTAAAGTGATCAGTCATGCAAATTTTGCCCCCTCGGTACATTTTGGCAGTTTTGCCATCCAATTCAGGCAAGGCAATTTCAGGCGGGGTAGTAGGATAAGTAACAGGTATATCAAATTCAACATTAAATTCATATTTTATTAATTCATGTATGTACCAACATTTTCCCCACCATTTTGTGCCATCGGAATTGGATTCCAATCTGAACCAGTCGTTATCTGCTAGTTTATTGTTCTCAACATATTTGATTAAAGCACAATATTCTTCTTTTAATCTTTCAGGCCATTCTGTCTTTTCTCTCGGACCTGCTTTAGTTTTCAAAAGTGGAATGCTTGCCAAAGTTTTTTTTGTAACTTCGTCTACCATTTCTAATTTAAATAATTCATAGATAGTTATAAAAATCATTAGATCATTAATAGATTATTACATCTATGATTTTAAAAAAAAATATCTTTTTAAAATATATGAAAATTTATTTAAATATTAAACATTATTCTTTGTGTTCTTCTACTTCTAAATGAGTTAATTTCTGTTCTATTTGTTTTTGTTCATCTCTGAATTGAAGATATTTCTCATCAAATTCACTACCACATGTCCATAAGCATTCTAAATCATAGAATTCACGGTATTCTGGTAAAAATAAGTGTATAACTATCTTTCCGGTGTCAATAGCGCACCATTTTGATTCTTTACCAGACTTTCGATTCAAATAAGAATCTGACTCATTTTTAAGAAATTTATACTTTTTATTTATTGATACAAAAACTGAATTTAAATGTTTATCTGATAGACAACTTCCGATTATCATATAGTCGGCATAATTAATCCCTTCAGGCAATTCAATACATGCTATATCTTGAACATTTTCTTCATTTAAAATCTTGATTGCGTTTTCTACGTTAAAATTTTGGTAAGCTTAAACAAACAAAGTATTTGACATTTTTTAAAGTTATTAATTTTAAATTCTAATAAATTGTTTTCATTATTAGACAAAATTGAAAGTAAAAATTATAAAAAATCAAATATTTAATATTGGTTATTTCTATCGTTTAAATTTATAAAGATACTTAGCTTACCTTCGGTCGATTCTTTCTCATAAGTCGGGTCTTTTTCATATTCTAAATCATTTATGCCATAAAAATCCTCGATTACTTTCTTAGCTAGACAAAAAAGCTATAAAAATATATATATTTACAAGATACTAGTTTAAAATTTAAAATACCTAAAAAATTTTGTACTAAAGAATTGTCTTCATTCAGCAAAGATTGCTGCATTTCTTCATGAGAAGCCTGGTGCCCTGGATAAAGTTTAACTTTATTTGATTTTTTGATATTATCATCATCTTTAGAATAGAGATTTCTGCTTGTGAATAAAGTTCTTCTAATTTCTAATTTTTTATTCATATTTGTCACACACTTAACCAAATTAGTAATTTTTTTCCAATTTTGTAACATTTTTAACTTTTTTATTTAAAAAATTTATTATAAAAAAAAATCTAAAACTCATTTAGATTATTAATACTAAACATTTTTCAAAAAATAATGACAAAATTAATATAGCTTGTTTGAATTAATTGAAAACTTAATTTATTTTATTTACTAACTTTATTTTATCCAAAAAGCTATTTCTCAAGAGCTACCTTGAGCATTTCGTCAATACTTTGAAATTTTTCTCTCGGTTTTCCAATTTCCTTTCCTCTTTTAATCTCAGTTTGATCTATTCTATTCCAACCTTCTTTATCAACAAATCGTACATTTCTTTGCTTCAAAATTTCAATAATTTTTTCGGCCCCAGGTTTATTAGTTTCCATATTTCCCAAATCGGTATAAAGCTTTTGAGCTGTTTCGTAAGCATCTGAAGTTGTATCCACAATAACACCTCTTGGACCCCGTTTTATCCATCCAGTGCAATAGAGACCCTCTTTGCCAACAACCTTTCCCTTATCGTTCAGCACTACTCCAGACTTTTTATCAAATGGTATTTCGCTGTCGATGCTCACATTTTTGTATCCAATGCTTTTTACCAGCAGACTACAAGGCATAAGTTCAATCTTTTGCTCTAAATCTTCAACAACTGGAATTGAGCTCAGTTTTTCATCCGAATCCAAGTTATTACTCAAATTATTAAAGTCAAAATTATATTTATTATTTTTGAATTTAACACCAGTGACTTGTTGGTGCTCATTTCCCACAATTTCCAGCGGAGTTTTCAAAAATTTTAGCTCAATTACTTTTTTTGGTTCTAATGATCGAGGTTGTTTGGATAAATTGTACAAAAACTCTGTGATTCGCTTGCGTGGTCTAGCCAATTTGGTTAGCAAATTATCCAAGTTTAGATCAGAGAAATTTTCTGCATTTAATCTACATTCTACGGATTCCAATTTTGTTAATTCTCTCAGTTCCTTAAGAGTAAAGGCAGCGTTGAGAACACCTCGTCGAGCTACTATAGACACATGTTCGATTTTGTTTTGAGTTCTGAACATGTCTAAGGCGAATGATGATATGTCGGTTTGAGCTAATTTGTCTATCGGGCTGACAAGCATTCGGGCTACATCTATCGCTACATTTCCTGCCCCAATAATCACTGCTTGCTGTCCACTTAAGTCAATTTTTAATTTTTCACTATTAGGTAGACCATTATACAAACTAACTATATCCCTGGCTGATATTACATTTGAAAATTCTTTCTCACCTGGTATATTTAAATAATTGTCACCCATCGAGCCATAGGCAAGCACGACTGAATTGTAGGCCTCAAGAAGCTCATTAATTTTTAGATCACTTCCAATGCTAACATTTCCAAAAAAGTTAACCTGCTTGCTCCTTAGTGTTTCAGTAAATGAATTAATTACATTTTTGACATCTTGATGGTCAGGAGCCACACCATATCGAACCAGTCCGAACGGAACTGGAAGCTTTTCAAAAACATCAATGTTTATATTGCTGGAGTTAAGATTTTTCAACAAATATTGAGCTGTATACAATGCAGCTGGTCCACTGCCTACAATGCATATCTTCGGATTGAAACCAAGTTTTAGAGGTGTTCGCGAAGATAGTTTATTTTTGGTAATATGATTCAAATTATATCTTGAACTTGACAAAATATGCTTTACCGAATTGATCATTCTTTATCAAATTATTGTATTAATTTTACTCATTTATTTGAATCTTTAAAAAAAATTGCCATTTTAATTGTATACGTGGTTATTACATAAAAATATAATAATATTTTTGCAATATTTCAATTAAATTATGTTCAAAAATAACCTAACTAAAATTTTAATTTTTATATTTTTTTATAAAAAATTTAACAAACGAGAATACTCAATTTAAAGAAAAATTGAAAAAATCTCTTCACATATTTTTCTAGTATTTAATTTATTTATATTTTCACTGAATTTAAATTTAGATTATTTTAGATTAAAAAATTTTCTCTTAAGATTTTTTATGTAAACTAAGGAAATCTTTGTTTTTATGTTTATTTTATTTTGAATTAACCGTTTATTGTAATTTTTTATTTTATTTAAAGATTAATGTTTTTTCTCAAAAACAAGCTTAACTCGCTAAAAGTACTCTTTCTTTTTTATTTCTTTCTTACTTTATTAGTATACCAAATTTTCTGGTAACCTATTCCAGAGTGAAACTACTCTGTGTGAGAAAAAGAAATGTCTAGCGCTGATTGGAGCTGTAAATCGTTTCTCATTTGATGAAGAAAACATTCTCTCTGGACTACGACGCTATTACCTCTTAACTTTGAGGCAGGACATTTATTACTAATAAATTTACAAGATCTCTAAGCAGGTCCACCTTTTTTAATCCGTCCTTTAATGTCTACATTTCAATCAGATCTCCTCTCACTCTTCTTTTACTTAACCATGTCATTTTCATTTCATTCAGTCTCATCTCATTTGACATAATCCTTAGTGAAACAATCCATTTTCTACTTCTAAACATCCTTTCTAGCATTCCAATAACCCTACTTGTTTTCTCACATGCACTTTTCACTTGGAAGGTCCACAATAAATCTGATGATACCATCACTCCCAGATCGCTTTCATGACATTAGAGTAGCTCTTACCACTTTTTTGACATCATTTTATAATTATCAGCACATAGTCCCATGAGTCATACATCTATCCATTGACATATGCATCCAGATCTTTTTGTAGTCCAGCAGTTTTATCATAAACTTAATAATCAAGTATTTTTGAGTCATCTGCATACAGTTCCAAAACAAGTTTATTTCGCCAAAAATAACTCACAAAGCTTATTTTTAAATTATCACTTTATTTTATTGATTTCAAAATTATTAAATTGATTTCGTTAAATGGATTTCAAAAAATTAAAACTAAATTCAACATTTTACTTTTGAGATTTCTAATGTTAGATTCCATTTGATGAATCAATAAGTTTTGATATTCTTTAATTTATGTAAAAATCTTCGAGAATCAAGCTATACAATCAAAATTTAATATTTGTTAAAATATCAATTTTTTTCGTTTAATTGACAAAAAAACATTCTGCATTAATACAAAATTTTCTATTTCAGTTTTATTTACGACTTTTTAAGAATTTTGACTTGAATTAGTATCTCTACTAATTAAAAATATTTTTTAAAAATTTCTCTTTTATGATCATTTTGTTAAAACTGTTGAATTGTTGAATAATTTAATTCCATGAATCTAGTTTTTTCTGTCTTACAAAATTTCATTTACGTCTTATATGAATTCTCGCCAACATTTGGAAATATTTTTTTTTCAGAAACCTGTTTTATTGCTCTCAATACCGTATAAAATATTATCTAATTTTCTTTAGTATCTAATTTTTTTATTTCTTCCATGAAACCCTCTTTTTTATTTCTTTCTGATTAGAATTCATTTTTGACTTTTTCAGTGTAATTTTTAATTTTTTGTTTTAAATTTTTCTATAAATTAAAACTGATTAAATTGGCACACTTAATAACATTTTTCACATCACCAAATCATTACATACTAAAAAATTAATTTAACTAAAAAAAAAGCAAATGCTATGTCTAGAATTTTGACAGTTGATAAATTTTCGATTAATTTAAAATGTTGATATTGACTAAAGTAAACTTAATCGAAAATTTATCAACAAATAAAAAAATCGTATGAAAAAGCGTATTCTTTTAACATTTCCTTTTTTGTTAAATTTTTTCTTTCAATCATGTATTGAATATTCTTTAACTCTTAAATCAAACTTATCTTTTTCATTTTGAGCTAAAACTTTCTAACATTCACGGAATAAATGCACCTTAATTTTTTCCCAGTTAGTTTTAAGATCAATCACAATTTAAAATAAAGCTTTATAATTAGGATATAAATAATTATCAAAATCAGTTATTTTTCAATTAAATTAAGATATTTACATAAGTTTGAATTTATTGACTTGTTTATAGATTTTTATTAAAAATCATTTTAAAAGTTTTGAAAACTTTATTTGTCTAGATAATTTTATTTTACAAGATAGTTGAAAAGTTTATATAAAACAAATTAATAGCATTATATATGCAGCAAAAATAAGAAAATTAAATTTCTTCTAACTTCTCTACAACTTTAATCAAACCAAAAATGAATTGATTATATTAACTCTTACACAACAAAATTTAAAATCAAACTGAATTGACTGCGTTCTAAAATTTTCATTAAGCTAAACGAAATTTTGGAAAAATATATTTGTTTAATGGAACAATTGAGGAAATTTTAGAGTAATTTATCATTTTTATAAGTATATTAAATATTTAACTCAGGAAGACGAACCAAATCTTTTAAACAAATAATCTAATTGTTGGCTAAATCAGCAACTCAACAAAAATAAAAAATAGGAATAAACGATCCAAAGATATTTTCATTCGATTTTTAAATATTCTCCCAAGATATTTTGTTTATTTTGTTGAAAAATTTTTATTTAATTAAATTTTTTAATGAAGAGATTAAATTGGGAGTAAATTATTTATAAAGCAGCACGGAAACCCAATTCTACATCCTAAGAATTACAAAAATAACAAGCATTTTTTTGAAAATAAGAATTTACCTGACATGAGCTTAAGATTTATTTTTTCAAATTAATTCCTTCAGCCTGAGAAACATAAATTAATTTAAATTCCAATCTTTTTTTAAACGCATTATTTAAAACTTATCACTATTAGAGCTCACTACTCAAAAACAGCCTTTAGTACTTAAAGCTTTAAGATGACTTTACTCTTTTTCTATGTCAATTGTATACTTTTATTTTAGCCTTTTTATAAACATATTTTAAAAGCCCAAATTAGTTTACATATAAAAGGGCTTAAATCAATGATAAAATGCTTATCCCTCATAATTTAATTTATTTTCAATTTAAATAAAATTATGTAAAATAAGGGGGAACATCTGATCTTTTTTACTGCCAAGAACGCATTAAATTATTCAGCTATAAATCTAAATTTTTAGTATTGACGATTTGCTTAAGTAATATATCATTCTGTATGACAAATACTTTAAAAACAACGATTTTTTAATTAGTATAAATTGAACTAATTATATTTATATTTAGGATTTAAAATTTTTCAAAAAAAATTATTAAAAAATTTTACATGTTTTGTAAATCGTTGATCTAATTTTTTTTATCATTTATTGCCACATATATTTACCATTAAATATGAATTTTATTATCAACAAGTTTGCTTGATTGATCTATCAATTAAGACCATGTCTTATTCTAGATTATTTTTAACTGTTGTATTAGAATATCCCGTTTAGAAGAAAAAAGTAAAATAAATAACCAAGCGAACAAGTTTAAACAATTGTGGAATTTCTTATTTTGTTAAGTTTATGTATCTTTAATTTTTCTGATTTGGAAAGATAAAATATTTTTAGGAGATAATCAATCATCATTTTATTGGAACTATTTGCTTCTTTTTTTTTCATCAGTTAAATCAGCTACCTTCATTTATCGAAAAAATTTCTTAAGTTATTGTGATTATATCATTCTAGAATATAGAGAAATAAGGCTTAAATTTGGTTGACTTTTCGACAATTTGCTTTTAAAGAGTACCAAACATTGTAAGCATTTTTAAAATCAGAAAAATAAGAAAAATTAAATTTCAATTTAAAAAATTGAGAAAATTTTTTTACAAATCCAAATCCAGTGTTAAAAGTGATGATGAAATTTTTCTAAAATTTATTTATTTTATCAAAAGTTACAAATATAATTAAAATTATTTTCAACTAAGAAAATAAATAAATAAATATATTTCCAATAAAAACAAATAAAATGCGTCAATTGTATTTATTTTTCATTTTTAATGCAAATTGGAGGCTGATGCAAAGTGGAAACATGATACCACGATTAATTATTGAGGGTTATGCAAATGTATTCCTAAGCAAATGACAAGAGATTATTTATTAAGTAAAAAGCAAATATGGTGTGTTTTGATTAAGTAACTGCTGCTTTTTGGGATGGTTTGTTTAATAATTTTAAATTGAGCCTAAAATAAGATAAAATTAATTAAAAAAAATTTTACTTGAATATCAATAAGTAGGACTAACAGATTTTTAACACGATTTTTTTGTTATTAAAATCTATTTCTTGATAAATTTTAGAAACACAATATAAATGGTATTGTGTGTTTTCATTTTTTTCTGGATACCAACATGTTTACAGATTTTTGTTTATCGTATTATATTAAAAGATGAAAAAGTGTATTTTTAAAAAGCATTTGTTAAGCCAAATAGAATAATCTTATCATTACAAATCTAAAATTAAGTTATTGATTATTTATACCGTCTGATATAATTGTTATTATTTAGATGCTTATAAAATATACAACTTGAATTTAATTTTTGAATGAGGTAAAATAGATGTCATCAAACATTTCGAATTCTGGAAACACATACTTTTTCAAAAATGAAACGCAAAAAAATTCAGCTGGAAACAATGGATATTTAGGTGCTAATTTAACAAGTTATGTTCGGAAAAAATCTCAAATTTATGTCAAGCCAAAAGAGAAGATAGAAAGCGAAAAAGCTTTCAAAAATTTACGACGATTAATAATTATAAATATTTGTCTCATTATTGCAGTTATTATCTACACCACTTTGGGCGCTCTTATGTTCCAAATTCTTGAGCAGCATGAAGAGCTTAGAAAATGCGAAGGTAATTTTAAAAAATTCAATAAAACAATTATCTCTTTTATAAATCTTTAATTTAAAATTTAATACATCTTTAGATTTTTTTAATAAGATAGTAGAATAATAATTTGTAATTAAAATATTTCAGAAAATATTCCAATCATGGTCTTTTTTTGATATATCAATTTACAATATTTAATTAGATATTATTATTAGATTTTACGTAATTTTATATTAGTTAATATAACCAAAATCCAATTTTATGATAAAAATTTTATACTTTAGTTGATCAAAAGACTAAAATTTTTAAAAGAAAAGACTAGATAAATCTTAATATTTCTTTTAACCTTAATTTTAGAAGAGCCTTTTTGTCTATTTCTAATTGAATTATTTAATTTATTCAAAACTAACTAATAAATTAAAAAATATTGAAAATTTTTATTATTTTTTATTTTTTTAGAAGGTAGAGGAAAATTCGATAAGGAATTGAAATATTACCGTGAATTGATAATAAACTATGTTACATATAACATATCAAATGAAGAATTGAATTTTTTTTACAATTTTTCCCGCTCAACATCTTTTTCATCGACTTCGATTCAAAAGTACCAGAAAACAGGAAATAGTTCTTTACTTTACCAAGAATTTAATGAGCCATTAATTGAGATAAACAGATGGCTGGAAGAATTTCGGAAAAAAATCCTCGAAATTGAATCAAGTACTAGTTTTTATGGTCAGGACTGTAGTAAAGACACTAAGTGGAGTTTTTATTCCTCACTTTTGTTTACTGTTACTGTTATATCTACTGTAGGTTATGGGTTTGTAGCTCCTGTAACTTGGGAAGGCCGAGTAGTTTGTATATGTTACGCTTCAATCGGTATCCCTATTTATTTAGTTTGTTTGACTAATTTGAGTAGTGTCCTTGGACAATTTTTACGCTTTGCCTACAAAGGCTTTCAGTCAATCAATCCAATTTATAAATTTTGGAAAAAAATTAAATTTAAAAATGTAATAAAAAAACCAAATAAAAATCGATTTTTAAAATATGATGGACTAGCTTTGAATGAAAGAAAAAGCTTTATAGTCATCCCAGCAGATAGTCAATCAATCACTACCTCGAAATTGAGTTCCAATTTATTCCTCGACCATTCTAAAGTAGCCTATGAGTATAGTTATTATGAAGACGATGATGAAGAGAAAAATGCAAACGAAGATAATGAGGATGACGAAGACGAAGAGCTTAATTTGTATAATGATGAAGTGCCATTTTTGTTAGCTTTTAGCATTATTATAGGCTACATTTTATTTGGTGGGTTTATATTCTCAAATTTTGAAAATTGGACCTTAGCCGAAAGTGTTTACTTCGTTTTTGTTACTCTTACAACCATGGTAGATAAAATACGCTAAAACTAAATTTTTGTTTATTTTAATCAAATTTTTTTTACTAGGGGTTTGGTGATTTAGTTCCAGGTCTGGCTTTAAAAGACAGATATGCCAACTTTAAAATGTTAACTGTTTGTATATATTCAGCATTTGGAATGGCTATTATCGGTATGTGTCTTGGTCAAATGCAGTTTGCATTCAAGCGCAAACTTTATATTTTAATTGAAATGGTCAAACAAAGTATGGACTTCATGAATAAATCTCACAGTGATAAAACTTCAAGAAAGAACTCCGCAGTCGATTTAGCTAAAGAAAAAGAAGATATATTAACTAAAATAAAAATGCTCAGAAGATTAGAAAACGAGAGTTTCAATCGAAAACGTCGTGAGCTCAACAATTCTTCAATTAGCATTACTGAAAAATAGTTAATTTCTACTTAAATATAATTGAATTTTTTTTTATAAAAATATTGATTTTAATTAATTTTTGAATTTAATATTTAATAATAAATTCAATTCAATTTATTTTTCAAATCCAACTCTATAGATTAAATAAGCTAAAATGTTTTTGAATATTTAAAATTAGTTTAAAAAAAAAAGTTTTCATAAAATTGGATTACTTTTTTAAAAGCTATTTTTGTTTTTGTCTTCATTTTAAAGCTTATTGATAATGATCCTATTTGTAAACTAGCAACCGTGTTCCCTTGCAAATATTTGGGGCACTTATTTGCAAAAGTATACGGTACTTCTGGTAAGAATCTGGAGCATGTTGTGTCTTTGGAAAGCTTTTCATCAGAAGAGGAAAAGACTAGATGGTGATGCATTAAGCGGCTTGTGCTATGTTGGTAATTTAAATGTCTTGAAGAAGATTATGAAATAGTTGGTGAATTTTGCTCAAAAGCTAACAAAAATAAAAAGCCTGAATTTTCAATATTTTTAACTAAATATTTTATGAGTCTGATTATTGGAATTACATCAGGCGTTTGGATTTGGACATCTAAAAGCTTGGAATCATGGAAAAAATTTATTAGGAAAACAGTTGGATACAAATATTCAAACGATGACTCGGATTCGGAAGTGTCCGACATCGAGTCCTCTTGTTTTCCTGTTTTTTCACCAAAAAAAAGAGTATGTCGTCTCCAAAAGAATTCAGTTATCTATTTTCAAGCTAATAATGATGATAAAAATCACGTTAATCCGTATGAAATAGAAAATATAAATATCAATGGATTGAATTTAAATTACAATCAATATGGCTCTAACCAACCAATGATTTACCAAAATTCTTCACAATAGCGCTAAGAAAGCCTTTGATGGAATATACAGAGAAATCCTGTGAATTAACAGAAATTCCTAAATTTTTGCGGTTGAAAATTTCAAATAAAAATTTTTGTCGATTCTGAAATCTTTATAAAAAAATTATCTTCAATATCAAAAATGTTTAATAATTGTAAACGACTTCATTTCATTCTATTTTAATAAGATTTTATTAATTTAGAATACCTGAATCGTAAAATTTTTTATTTTATAAAATTTCTTTTGGTTTTTTGGTTTAATGAACAAAATAATTTTCAAAATCAGTCAAATATCAAAATAATTCTCCTTTTTTTAAGTGGCATTTATCTTTTATTTTTCCAATTAAATTTTTTTATTCTTAATTAAAAAAATACTTTAAAAAGATTTTTGACTGTTCATTTCAAAAAATACCTTTTTAATTTTGATTAGATAACATTTTTTAAAAAGTAGATAATATTTTTTTATTCGTTTGATTAATAGTTAAATTATGCAAATTTATCATGTATTGCAAAAATCAGATATTCAAAAAATTCCTTATTTCGTAGAATTAATTTATTTGAAAGAAGAAAAAAATTTTTTTGTTTAATTGAAGAAAATGAATGAAAATGGCTCTAAAATCAAAAGGAGAAGAGTCAAATCTATCAATGATGAGCTAAATAATTTTAGTCCATTTTGGAGTGTTAAAATATTTAAGACAAAAAAGAATCTCGATGATTACATCAAGTTTAAAAATTATAAATATAGAAGTTCAGAGGAAAAAACAGAAAAACAACGATGCCGGTTTTGCCTAGCTCTTAATCCAAATGGTTCACAACACATGATCCAAGTATACCTAAATTGTAAGGAATGTGTTAAAGGCAATTTGAATTGTTCCAAAACAAATGTTTGTGAGATACAAAAAAAATATGAACTTTTAACTAAACACAAAGATATATCTCCTGAAGAATGGATAATATTCGACAAAGACATAGTTTTAAATGATAAAAATAACCAATCTTATAGTGGGATTTTAAAATTGGAAAATGTTGAGAAAAATTCAGTTAATGATGATATTTTGATAGATAAATTTTTAAACTTAAACATTAATAGCAAAATACAAAATGAATATTATAATGATGGTGAGTTTTATATATGGGCGGTCAAAGATGTTTTACCAAGTCAGAAATATCTCTTTAAAGAAGTTTATATAATTAAAATAAAAAATGACTGGATCGAATTTCGTAATGGTGAAAAAAAAAAAGTTTTTAGGCATATTACCAGTAATACGGATGAAATAATTTTAAGAGAAGAAAATGGTTCAATATTTAAGTTAAATTCGGAAAATTTCTATAATGTAGAAGATAACGAAATTGAATATGAAGGTGAATGGGTTAATGATTCTAATCTGCAGGTAATTCTAGCTTATGTTCTTTTTGTAGATTAAATACCTTGTTTTAACAATAGAAAGCCCGGCTGATTAATTACAAATATTTCAAATTAAAAAATCACAAGAAAAAGAAAAAATTTATTTAAAATATGATTCAAAAATTCAAGTATTAGAAGTTGAATTTAAGCTTCTTTGAGTAATTTTTGATAACTTTATTTCTTTGCGATAATATTCAAGTTTATTTTTTTTTAAAAAGGGGTTGTAACAATCCCTTTGGCTTTCTATTGTTAAATACAATTCATCTCCTATTAGTATTTATTATTTCAAAAAGGTTAAGGAAAGATACGAAAGACTAAGCTTTCTTACAGCCCAAAAGTTAAAAAGGTTAATAAATTTAAAGTTTTGAATAGATTCAAGGATTTTAGTTATAATTATTCTGAGTATTTTATTTTATTTTTTTTTTCTTCCTGTAGTTGATGTAAAACTCAGAAGAATGTTTGAGGATATTCATCTAAACATGTTGTTCTTCTCTTTTTATTGTGTTGTTTTGATTTGTAATTTTTATTGATTAGGTTTTGCTCAATTATTTCGTTTATTACTTGATGATTTTCTCCAGTAAGGATAATTTTGTCGTAGTATTTGTGATTCAGTTTTATAAGTCGCGGCTTGATCATTTCAATTTTTGCTTGTTTATGGATAAGTTCAGTGCTGTCCATGTAGTTAGAGCTAAGGCAAAGGCGTAGAGTTTTGTTTTGAAGTATCTGTAAACGATCAAGTGCATTTTTGGATGTAATAATTGCAATATGGCTGTACTCGAATATGGATCGAATGCATGTTTTATAAAAATTTAATAGTAATTCTCTATTTGATGACCAGAGCTGTCCTTTCAAGGCCTTTATAACATTTTGTCGGTCAGTGACTTTGTCACTAATGTATTCAATGTGTTTCATGAAGCTTAATTTTGGATCGAATATTATACCAAGAAGTTTTGGATGTGGATCAAGAGCTATTTTTTGGTTATTAAGTGTTAAGTCCATTGAATACAGTCTCTCGTATGATTTTCTTTTTCCAGCAGGTGTAAAGATTGTGTAAGTCGTTTTGTTTGAGTTAAGTTTTAAACACCATTCTTCACAGAACGAATAAATCTTATTAATTTCTTTCTGTATGATTGGTTTTAACTTTTTAATAGTTGGCTTTACTATATAAATACATAAGTCGTCAGCATAGATAGCGTGATTTTCTTTCAATTTTTCACTTAAGTCAGAGAAGTATATCGAGAAGAGAGTTGGTGATAGGATCCTATTAGTATTTATTAATATTAAGTATACTTTATAAAAGATGAGCAAATTCAGGTTAAAACTTTCATGTAGTTATAGAAATAAAATGATGAAAAAAATTGTGTGTCTTCTTTTTAAGCAAGAGATGTTTTTTAAACCTATCAAACATAAATGTAAAAATAGGGCCTGATTATTGACAAAAGTGTAATGCTCAATATTTGAATAAAAAAATTTTACATAAATAGGTTCTAAAATTGATATAAAAATGGGCGCTTAAGTAAAAAAAAGTGCAATAATTAAATAGAGTTCTATAGTATTTAAGCAATGAAAAACAAAAAAAATTTATTATTTTATCAGAGTGGATATTTGCTATTGTTATAATTCACTTTGTATAAGCATATTATTCCCTAACCAGAGGTATTCAGGATCTTAATAGGAATTACTTTAAATTAAAGGAAAGATTCGTTATCCGAAATCTCCTAATATTAGAAAATTTAGTCTTTAATAGCAATAAAATCTAACTGCAGAAAAACACTTACTAAAGAAAATTAGATATAGAGACTGTTTCAATTCAGTCTTTAAAACAATAGTTATTCTCTTAAAGCTTGAAACATGCCTAAGACAATTTAAGACATCTAATGGAAATTTGGTTAGTCGAAAACTCTGATCAATTACTGAATAAACTGTTTCTTCATTTTCAGCAAATTCTTTCATTTAAATGGATAAAAAAAATCAAGAAATAAAAAGATATTTTCTGATTAATTTTTTTAAATTAAATAAATAAAAGACTCTCTTCTAGTATAATATCTATTCTGTTATTATAATTACAAACTGATAGTGTATAATCATATATATTGGTCGTATTTCCAAAATACCTAGTAGACATAAAGTTTATGCTTACTACACAATTTAAATGTTGGAGATGCAAAAGCTCAATATTAATGTCGTGTAAAAACATTATCTCTCTCTTACAGTGTATAACCTGAAAATTGACAGAAATTTGTCTAAAATTGAAAATTATATGCACTTTTTGTCATACATTTGAATGGAACTGTTTTACTAATATGATAAGCTTTTTTGTTCTTTATACTGATTTTGGATAGGTCTCTAACTTTTATGTCCTTTATAAAGTTTTAGATATAAAATTATACTGTCGTTCGAATTTTAATATTTATTTTTAAAATAAATTTTAAAAATAAACTAAACTTAGAAAAATATTTTTTTTTGGAACAGTGTGAAACTATTATATTGATTCTTTATTTTTTCAAAGACAAACAAATATTTAAATATTAGTAATATCAGATATAAGAGAATTTACATTAAAATTATTTTTCAAATTCTTTAATTAATTATAATTTCAAAATTGTCTTTATTTGAAAAATCGTTTTTTAAATCAAATTTTTTAACTATTTAAAACTGTTAAAATTTAAATTTAAGTTTATTTTTTGTTTAAATTTTAATCCAAATAAATCGAATAGATTGCTCAAATTGTCAATTTGATTAATAACACTTTATAGAATAATACGAATAATCGATTAAATAAAATTAAAAATTTTCATCTTATAGTGTCCATGCATTGAATGTTCTTCTTCAATAAATAAAATGGTTTTTCAATGTGACATACATAAAAATGGTAAGTTTTAGATCAAAACTTTCATCTTTTTTTTAATTTGTGTATAAATTTTTATTTTAGAGTACTCTAATCAATTTTATAAAACTGTTTGGAAAGCTAATATAAAATACGATATAAAGTATTTTAAAAGAAAAGATTTTTTAACTTGGGAAGAATATTGTAATGATGAAATTACAAACACTTTTAAGTTTATTCGTTTTGATAAAAATAGTGATTTAGTAATTCAGCGAATTTCGGATGAAGATCCTGATTATCTGAGATTTACAGATCGAGAACTTTTTATAGGTTCAGTTAAAGACTATATCTATTTTCCATTATATATTGGAAGTTGGTATAAAGAACATGACTATTTTGAAAAATTTCGCTCAATTGAACAACCAAAATCATCTGAAAATCAATTGAAAAATAGACATGCTCTAAATGATATGGAAATAGAGGAATATCTAAAATTAGTAAGAAAATATTCAGCAGAAAATCATCTACAAGTCCAAGGACTTGAGGATCCAGTAATTTTGAAATACGCTGATTCGGAGAACATTAATAAATATAAAGAATTTGTTCGAGTTTTGAATATACAAAAGAAACATTATGTCTTATGCACAGGGAGATTGGATAGTGATAGTGATGTTTGTATCTTCGATATTTTTCACCGTGACCAGATAGAGGAAAATCTTGCAGCTCAAATAAAAAAATGGTTCTCGAAAGAAACAATTAACATATACATAGCTAAAACAAGAAAGCATGATAAAGATTTAAGCGGTTATTACTCACTGGCTTGGTTAACTGCATATGTTATGAATGACGGTAAGATTAGTGTATCTGAAATGGAAAAACTTGTTTTTGATGAATCTAAATTTTTCAATCAATATTCTGGTTGTATCCAGAGACAAGAAATAAGCTTTTTTCCAACAATAATTAATACAGATGCAAACATTCTCGAGGACTGGAATCAATTTGAAAGTGCAAGTGATTCTTTGGATCAATTTTATAACATTTTATCAGAAAATACAGAATATCTTTCTTGAATAATTTTTGAATTTACGAAAAATAATTATCACGAAAACAGTAACATTCATTTTTTAATAGAAAATAATTTTAGAAATAGCTAAAAGTAAAATTAGTAAGATTGGTAAAAATTAAATAAATTATTTCATTTAATTAACTGCTTATGATTATGTAAAACCTTTTTCTTAAAACTCATTTTCAATTCTTTTTTTAACTTAATTGTTTTCGTTTTTCAATCATTTATCTTATCTCATTTTATATTATCCAATCGTGTCACATTAATCCGAACCTCATTTATCCGAAATTTCTGGGTTCCGAAGCAATTTCAATGCCATATTCCATTTTCAATATTAACTAATGTTACAATGTTTTTTAGAGCGCGTCAAGCCATAAATCCTTGGTACTTTCTAATGTTGTAGTAAAATTTTTGGGTCTTGCTTGTAATGTGACCAGTGACTTAATGCCGATTTGGTGACCAGGTATATTTTCTGACGGGTCACATATTCATTGGTCACCTAATATGTGATCAGGCAAAATAATTATTAAATAAAGAATTTTTTTTTAATTTTAAGTGACCAGTTATTAAATTTATGTGACCAGGTTTCTTATTTACGTGACCAATTTATATATTAATTTAAACTTATAAAAATTAAATAAAAAAAATTATTTGTGCGTTTTTGTGATGTGTTGCTTTACACCACGCTCCCGCACTCCGGGAAAGCTATTGGGTTTTATGTTTGTTAAGAACTTTTTTTTACAGCAGGCTGTGACGCTTCAGAAGCAATTGGAGCTTCTGGTGCAATTTTCGAAACTAAGCTTGCAAATGGCTGCACAAACTTTTTCATAATCTACATAAAAAAATCATGTCTTGCTAGTACAGTTGCAATTGCAATTATTTTATTATATTTACTATTAAATTTTATTTAAATTTATGTGACCAATTGCAAAATTTTCGTGACCAAATTTTTATTTAGGTGACCAGGTTTAAATTATTTAAAAACATTTTTATCAAATAAATAATTTTGCCTGATCACATATTAGGTGACCAATGAATATGTGACCAGTCAGGAAAAATACCTGGTCACACGACATAAAGTCACTGGTCATATAGCAGGCAAGACCCAAATTTTTACCACCAAACATGACGTCATGTCTTCAGCCGTGTGATGCAGGTATCATATTTTCGTTTAAATCAAATTGCAAGAAACGTTTTGATAAATGGGTTTAAAAAAATAGAAAAATATAATAGTTTTGAACTTCCTAAGTTAAATTAAGCCATTCGTATGATTCGAAAAGCTTGGCTTGACGTCATTTCATGTACTAATACTATATGTTGGGCTCATTTTGGAATAACTCATCAGAGTTGAGACGCTTCTTATATTACACCCAAAGAACAAATTAGGAGTGAGGCGACCATTACTTTATATGAACTATTACATAGTTTTAGAACCTAGTATTATAACTTCAACAAAATCGAAGATAGTGATAATGCTTTAGATGCGTTTAATTGCCTTAATGACCATATTTCTGATTAAATATCAAACCAAGTCTCCATCCTTAAACATTTAAGCTAATCAAGTCACAATTTTCGATTATTATCCGTAAATTTAAAAATATAGATTTTATCTTTGTAATGTTACACATTTTAAAAGTTTAAATAAATTTGTAATTTTTTCAATATTCAATAAAATTTTTTTTATCTTGGTAAAATTGAACTTTTTTTATCTGAAAAATTTAAAGCGACACGACTGTATTATTAACTAATTCTAAAATCACTTCAGTTTAAACGATATGTCTAATCATTCTAAAATTTCCAAGTTTTTTGTCCAAACAATCAAGTCGATCAAAAAGTTTTGAACATTATCTTCAATGCATAAAAATTCCTACAATTTTACAAGTTTTAATTCTATTATCTATTTATGCTAAAAAATATGGATTTTACCAAAATAATTTTTCTCACAGAAATAGTCGATTATCATTTTAGCGATAGTTCCAAAAATGCAAAAATCTTTATTTAATTGTAAAGAGAATGCTTGGCCCTAAATATTTAAAATTAAAATTTCCCAAAAAAGATTCTGTATTGTATGTCACATAATCAAGACATCTTGAGACCTCTACTAAATTGAAGAATTGACTACATTTCTTTCTTGGTGTAACTAAAAAGTTTTTTTAAAAATGGTATAAGATTATGATTATTAATAATGAATATTTCATTGAAAAATCAAAATAAAATTTTCAAAAAAAAAGACTGATTTTTTTACAAATTTATATGCGTCGTATTTTTTTATATTAAGTCGTTTTAGAATCATCTAAATCTTTTATTAATCATTTTCGAAGAAAAATTTTAATTGTAATTTTTTATAAATATTTAAAGCTGTTTGATGTATAACTTCAAGTGCGTAATTATCTGCTTAAAAGTAATATTATCTTGAGCTTATTTTAATCGCCGCGATGAAATAATTTAATTATACTAATAAATAAAAGATAAAAATTTAATTTTGATGAATTCGTAATCAGACTATTTTTAATTTGACAAACAACTAATGAAATTTATAATTAAGCTATTGTGTTTTATTTTTATGGCACTTCATTTATCAAAATTTTTCATAGTTTTAAATTTTTTTACAAATAGAAATTAATTTGGTTTCTCATACTCTTTATGAACTAACTAATCTGACAAATGATGAATAAAATGATATAGTGTTTTAAACGGAATCTCCAGACGAAATAACCTATTTTCGGATATTTAAATTTAGGTTTAATTTTGAAGACCGGATTTCGTTTTTTACAAAATTCTTTTAGATGAATTAACAATAATTTTTGTTTGATTAAAAAATTTCAATAGATGCACCATATAGTTTTGTTTAGAAGTATCATGAGATTTCTAATATTTTTAATAGTTACTCTAATATTACTTGATACAAACACCAAGTTTTCTGTTTGTATTAGATAACTTTTCAGTTTAATTTATCATTTTTTTCTTGTAGAAAAACTGATGAAATTTAAGGCCAAGAAAAATAGTAATTTTCATCATTTATTTCAAGAAATTATAAAAATAACAAAAAAATTATCTAAAGAGTTGGATTTTATTCTAGAATATGATTCTGAATTAATATTTTATTTAAAGTTATGGCATTTTTGCTAATTGCCCCTATTTTTTCTTCAAGATCTTGAACACTTGCATCCTGAAATTATCTTTTTTTTTGGCTTCGTTGTTTTCTAATATTTAAACTTATCTTTAGGAAATCAAAAATAAACCATCTTCTTGTTATTATAAAACATAAATTTTTAAGGAAGACTTTAATAATAATAAATAACTTTTTTTTCAAAGATTAGTTAACAAAGTTAGACATAATCATGATATAATATTTAATTTTTTTTCTGTAAATTGGTTTAAATTATCAAAAAAATATCAATTTTAATTTATTTATTAACAATAAACTAATTGATACCATCTTCGTTTGGCTAAATTTAATGAAAATTTAATTAAATAAAATGAAAACTCCCACTATTACAAACTACAAAATAGTCTTGGCCATGGGCATATACTTAAGTTAATGGAAAAAATGTGTTGCTTTAATTATCAAAAATATTTTTAGACTTAAGAATTCTTAATATAGTCACGACACAATAAATTCTTAAGTAGTTCTACCGAAAATTGCATGCATTCTAATTTGTATATTTCATATTTGTTTATAACACTTAATCAAATAATTACATGTGAAAATTGTTAAATTTAAAAGAAGCTCCGGTTGAGTTAATAACGTAGAAATATTTCAATGGGCAATTAAATTCAATAAACCAAAAGTGCTACCATACCAGAAAAAAATTATCTCAAAAATTAGAAATTTCTCATGGCAAAACTTCAAGCTGTTTTCCAAAATTCAAGAGTTAATTTGCTCATTGCATAATCCTATTCTACCACTAATTTGGTCATTATAAACATCCTAGAAAGTAATTAAATTCAATTAGTGGACAATTGGACAAACAATGTTATGCAATTAAATGGTATTTTAAGCTTATAAAAGAAAATATGATTAAACATTGTTAAGTGGCATTCAAGTTTAAAAAATTAAACAAATTTAATTCCACTTATTTAAATATATCCAAGTAAGTATCTCTTGAAAATAAATGTTTATTGAGAGCATGTAAAAATGTTTGTAAAAAATATAGTAGAAGCACTCGAAAATGTTCGAGAGCTTCTTTGATTTACCTTTAAATTGGTTTATTTACGCATCACTGGATATAAATCCACTTGCTTAATTCCACATATTGGACATATTCAAGATAAGTTTTGTTTCAGAAAATTTACAATGTCTAGTCTTTGATAAAAGCAATAAATTTGATAAAGTCTCATGAATTTATCAAATTCTCTTCAAGCAGAAAATAATGACCGAGGTGTCCGATCAAAATTAATTAAGAAAAATATTAATTTTTGTATTTGCAATATTGTTTCAATTAATAGCTAATATAGTTCGTGCAAGTCGGCTAGGGCTAAATTAGCTCCATTTTTTTGGCTTTTCGCTCAATTAAATTATCAATAAGCTCAAGAAAAAATAAGTTATTAAAATGACTTGAAAGCCAGTTGAAAAATTAGTACAAATCTAGACCGAGGCGATGTGCTAAAATTCCAATCTTAGATGAACTATAAGATTTCTTGATTATGTTTATAACAAATTTAATTCACTAAATTTTAAGCCGAAAATAATTAAAAAAACGCGTTACCATGCCATAAACATTACCAATTAGGATGTGTCAAATGTTAGCTTCGCATTAGACAAGCCATTTCAAGTGCTATTTAAGCGATGGTATTATTAAAGGTTGCATAAGAGTCTCTTCTAAATATTGATTGATTTGAATATAAATTGATTAGTATCAAGCGGAGAGTGGACCTGCCATTGAATAGCCCGAGGGGGTACTATTCGTGTTTTATATAAATTTTAATTAAAATTTTGTCCAAATAAGAAAATAAAGAAATAGAGAGCTCATTTTTTTAAATTCCATTTTAATTAGGACTTAATATCATCTGACAAGAGTCGAATTTAGTTTAAGATAGCATATTTTTATGAATCTAGCATGCAAATATATGCTTTGATTTGACATCGAAGCGAAATGCAAAAATTTGGCGGTGTTGATTGACTGGAAATAATAATTATTTTTAGTATCGTTTCATTTTCAGAAGAAAAACATAAGGCTTCTTAAAGTATTCTGACTTATCATTTCATAAAGCCTTAGTCTTTAAATGAATCCTTAATCTTTTTTATTGATAAGACTTCCTCTCTATTGAGTATCCAATTTCACAAAACCTAGTTTAAAATAAAATTTTATTTTTCTTCCAGATAAATTAGTAAAATGATTGAATTGTTAATTTTGATTTTCTTGCCCCAATTGGCAACTGCTGGATATAATTTTAACCAATTTGAATCAGAAGAATTATCAATTCCAAGTGCTTTGAGAATAGAAAAACAGGTCTATTCAGAGGACAATCTATTGCCAAAGGAATCTCTAAATGTATATAATAAAAGAGAAGAACAGAAATGCCAAGAAATTACAGTGCCTATGTGTAAAAACATTGAGTACAACATGACATCGTTTCCTAACCAATTTAACCACGAAACTCAACAAGAAGCAGCTGCTGAAGCACACCAATTCTGGCCTTTAGTTGAAATTAACTGTGCCAAAGATTTGAAATTTTTCCTTTGCTCTATGTACACGCCAATATGTGTTCCAAACTATCCACAACCCATCAAAGCATGCAAGTCAGTTTGTGTCCGCGCTAGACTTGGCTGTGAAAAGTATATGAAAAAATTTGGATTCGAGTGGCCCGAGCATATGAACTGTGACCTCTTTCCTGAATACGGTACGTCGGAGGTATGCATGGATCCGATGGATGCTGAGGAACAAAAGAGACAACAGACTTTAAACTATCACAAACAAGTGCATGATACAATTAGAATAAATGAAAATTTTGTCCAAAAACCAAATCAAAAAGTAGCCAACAGTTATGAAAACGAAATAGTCAAATCAGAATTGGCAAACAAGAACCGTCAATTCGAAAGATTCAACAAAATATGCATTCATCCATTCCTTAAAATTACTGACCAGAGTGATTATCGTTTCAATAAAGTATCAACATCAGGACTGAATAATTGTGTTCAGCCATGTCAAAGTGTTTACTTTAGTCATCAAGAACGTCAGCTAACATACTATTGGTTGCTCTTTTGGTCATTTGTGTGTCTTTTTAGCACATTTTGCACTTCATGCACATACTTTATTGAATCGTCACGCTTTCGCTACCCAGAAAAGCCAATTATATACATGAGCATTTGCTTTATGTTCATAGCAATGGGATACATGGTACGGTTTATGACCGGACATGAGCAAGCTTGTGAATCTGACAAGACAATTAGATACTCGAATTCTAATAATTTAAACTCACTGCCATGTATAATAACTTTCATACTGACATATTTTTTTAGTATGGCAGCTTCAATTTGGTGGGTAATAATTTCTTTGACATGGTTTTTAGCCGCTGGGCTGAAATGGAGTACAGAAGCAATCTCGAAATATGGTCCATATTTTCATCTGATTGCATGGTTGGTCCCTTTTGTCAAGACATTTTTAATCTTGTCCATGTCACTAGTAGATGGTGATGCATTGAGCGGCATGTGTTATGTTGGTAATTTAAATGTTCAGAGTTTAAAATTTTTTGTTTTGTACCCATCGATTATCTATCTATCAATTGGTATTGGATTTTTAATTGCTGGGTTTATTTCTTTGGCAAGAATTAGAAATGTGATTAAAAAACAGCAAACTGATTTGAAAAAAGCTCATAAAGTGGAAAAGCTTATGATTCGAATAGGAATTTTTTCAATTATGTATACTGTACCAGCCAGTTGTGTCATAGCGTGCCAAATTTATGAGTATTATTATCGAGGTGAATGGGAAAAGTCGGTTTTGTGCCGCAATAGAAATTATGGAAAGAATTTCTATCTTGGTTTCGAAGAAGATTATGAAATAGTTGGTGAATTTTGCTCAAAAGCTAACAAAAATAAAATGCCTGAATTTTCAATATTTTTAACTAAATATTTTATGAGTCTGATTATTGGAATTACATCAGGCGTTTGGATTTGGACATCTAAAAGCTTGGAATCATGGAAAAAATTTATTAGGAAAACAGTTGGATACAAATATTCAAACGATGACTCGGATTCGGAAGTGTCCGACATCGAGTCCTCTTGTTTTCCTGTTTTTTCACCAAAAAAAAGAGTATGTCGTCTCCAAAAGAATTCAGTTATCTATTTTCAAGCTAATAATGATGATAAAAATCACGTTAATCCGTATGAAATAGAAAATATAAATATCAATGGATTGAATTTAAATTACAATCAATATGGCTCTAACCAACCAATGATTTACCACAATTCCGATGCTATACCATTTAAAAAAAGCATGACATCTTCTTCAGCTATGGCAAACAATAATTTGCATCTTTACAATCAAGCTCAAAATGGACTTGCGAATCCAGCAGTTTTAATGTATGATTATAGTGCCTCCACTTTATACAAAAATCTGCCACCGACAATAAATACTACAAATACTACATCTACTACAAATGCGTCCTCAGTACCTTCTACTCTCATTAAATAAAATTTTTTTGTATTATAGTATTTTTTAGCCAATGTTCTTTTATCTTAATTAATATTCATATTTAAGCTAAAACATTTTATTAATTTGTAAATAAACAAAAGAAAAATGAAAATTTAACTATTTAATTAAATATGTTGTTGTATTATTAAAAAATTGAATCAAGTCTAAATAGTTTTTTAAATTGGTTAAAATAAGATAGTGAGAAAAAATTTGATTAAAAAGTAATAGAAAAAAAGCGAAGACTTTATGTTTTTATATTATTTATTAGTAATAAGCAAAATATCTAAGTAATATTTCACTGAGGCTATAAAATTTCTGTCATAATTTATTTTTGTAATAATCATAAAAACATTTGTTCTTTCTAAACAAAGATTTAAAAAAAATTATCTAAAAATGAAAATGTTTTTGATTTTTATATAAAAAATGCACTGGCCGGGAATCGAACCCGGGCCGCCCGCGTGGCAGGCGAGCATTCTACCACTGAACCACCAGTGCTTGTTTGTAAGATAACAGTTAACCATTTAAATATTTTTCCTTATCAAAATAAAAGTTTAAATTTACATTTAAAAATTTTCAATCAATTTAACTGCTTGATTGAATTATTTACCTTTTTTTCATATGAGAACTTAACTAAGGTAGAGTATATTGAAATTAATACAATATTATAATTTATTCAACTTAATTCCTATACTCATGAAATATTTTATGCAGCTTTTGTTATATACTCAAATGCTGAGTTAATTTTTAGAACAAAAAAGATTGTTTTCGATAAGGCATTAGAATATACAACCTTAAACTTAATAGAGCATTCTTCAGACGAATGTTATGTTTTAAATTTTATGTTAACTTAAATTAAAAAAATTGCTTAAATTTTAAAATTAGATTTGAGCTTTGTAGACATCTTTTGTACACACTTTACTTTAGTTTATGCAACTTAATCTATTATTATAATCTTTTGAATATTTTCACACTTTTGTTTTTCTTGTAATCCAAAAATGTTTTTTTTTCAAATGTTAGATCATATTTTCCGCAATAAAAAAAGTGAAAAAAAGTACTAAAGCTAGATTGAAAAAAATTTAATGTAAATTTTAGGTAATTAAAGAATCATTGCTTAAATATTAAAAAGTTAATAAATTTAATTATTCTTCAATTACTAAAAGATAACGTCCATTTTTAAATGAAAAAAATTAAGCTAATTGTATTTCTAAACAATATTATAATGAATCTGTTTTTTTTTCAAATAATTTTATTTATAATTAAGATAAAAATAAAATCAATAATTTTGAATAGAATTTAGATACTTAATTAAGTAGAATCCGTTTGAAATAATTGTCCAAAAATGCGCATCAAAGTAAATAGAAAAGTTTTAAAAACATTAGCTTATGCCACTACTGGTACTCTTGGTCTTGGAGCATATGTGTACTATAAGAGCCAGTCTAACGCACTACAGGCAGCACCCAAACCAGCAAACTGGTTGGTTGAACTTCCTTCGAGAGAAGAACAAGTTGAAGCTATGAGCAAGACCCCACAGTTCGATGTTTTGATTATAGGAGGTGGTGCCACAGGAGCTGGCTGTGCCGTAGATGCCGCAAGTCGAGGATTAAAAACTGCTTTAGTAGAAAAATTTGACTTTTCTTCTGGAACTAGCAGTCGTAGCACCAAGTTGATTCATGGCGGAGTAAGATATTTGCAGAAAGCTATCATGCAATTTGACATTGAACAATACCGAATGGTTAAAGAAGCGCTTGCTGAAAGAGCCAATTTGATAAATATAGCACCACATCTAAGTTATCCTTTTGCAATAATGTTACCTGTTTACAAGTAATTAAAGAAAATACATATATTTTAAAAGATAATTTTTTTTCCTAATAAAGATTATGGCAAATTCCATATTTCTGGGTCGGCATTAAAGCTTATGACCTGGTAGCTGGACGTCAGTTATTAAAACCAAGTTATTTCATATCTAAAAATACAGCATTGGAATTGTTTCCAATGTTAAAAAAGGAATCTCTAGTTGGTGCGATTGTCTACTACGATGGTCAGCACAATGATGCCCGAATGAACATATCATTGGCAGTGACTGCGGCACGCTTGGGTGCTAATGTAGCAAATCATGTAGCTGTAACAGAACTAATACATGAAGAGGATGAAAAGGGACATAAAAAAGCAGTAGGCGCAAAATGTCTTGATAGATACACAGGAAAAGAATTCACTGTTAGAGCAAAAGCTATTATAAACGCTACTGGCCCTTACACAGATACAATTCGTAAAATGGACAATGAAAAAATTCCCAACATCTGCCAACCTTCATCAGGCGTTCACATTGTTTTACCAGATTATTACAGTCCACAGAATATGGGCCTATTAGATCCTAGTACAAGTGATGGAAGAGTAATTTTCTTTTTGCCGTGGCAGAAGCACACAATGGCCGGCACTACAGATACACCATGTGCCTTGACCGATTATCCAACTCCACATGAAGATGATGTTAATTTTATCATTAACGAAATTAAAAATTATCTTAATAATGATGTACAAGTTAGAAGAGGAGATATCTTGAGCGCTTGGTCAGGCATTAGACCTTTGGTTAGTGATCCGAATAAAGCTGATACTCAATCACTAGCTCGTAATCATATAGTCCATGTTTCAGACTCTAAATTGATAACAATCGCCGGCGGCAAATGGACCACTTACCGTCATATGGCAGAAGAAACTATCGATGCTGCTATTCAAGCATGTGGACTCGAGCCAAAGAATGAATGCATCACAAAAGGTCTTTTTCTTGAAGGTGGTCACAATTGGACTCCAACTTCTTATATCAGACTTGCTCAAGACTACGGTATTGAAACAGAAGTTGCTATTCATTTATCAAACACTTATGGAGATCAGGCAGATAAAGTTGCTGAACTTAGTAGCTTAACTGGAAAACGTTGGCCAGTTGTTGGAGTCAGACTTCACCAAGAATTTCCTTATATTGACGCTGAGGTAAAATATGCAGTTAAAGAGTATGCTAGAAGCGCCGTTGATGTTATCGCTAGACGCACCAGAATGTCATTTTTAAATGTTTTGGCTGCAGATGAAGCTTTGCCAAGTAAGTTTTTTTATCAAATAATAAATATGGTCAATTAGTTTATCTGGTTTTTTCTATCTGTTTTATTTGAGTACAGCTATTTAGATTTATATCTCCAAATATCATCAATTAATCTTTTTTAAATTATTATTGATAATTTCATTAATTTTACTAAAAGATAACCAATCTAACTTTATAAATCAAATGTTAAAAAAAAATTTAACTTTGAATTTAATTAGGAATTGTTGAAATAATGGCAAGTGAATTGAAATGGAGCAAACAAAAGCAACAGGACGAATTGGAACATGCCAAAGAATTTTTGAAGCGAGAAATGGGTTTGAACTTGAAGTATCAGATGAAAACTACTGTTCCAATAAACTTCAGCAAAGAAGAAATAAGCACTTATATAAAACGATTTAGAAGCTTGGACAAATCCAACAAAGGCTACATTACTCATAAAGATTTGAGAGCTTTTTTCAAAGTATATAATAATTAAATATTTCCTTTGGCTCTAGATTAAATTAATTATTGTATCTTTATTGTAAATTTTCTAATAGAAATATAAGGAAGAGGAAGGATTTTTTGGTTTTAGAAAAACTTCTAGTCGCGTAAGTTATTACATTCTCAGCACTATTTTAACATTGTTGTAACCAACATTAACAAATTAAATTTCTGAGGCTAAATTTTTGGAACAATCTTTAAGAAATCTTCAAATCTATTATAAATCAAAAATCGAGCCTTTGGAAATTTAATCAATTGGACTCATAAGCTATATTCACTGTAAATCTCTTAATAAAAAGTCATTATTTTTTTATTGTTTCATAAACTTCTACTAATATATAATTGGTATATTTGAAATTATCTAATCTTTGTCTAATCCTTTAAGGAATCTCAAGAAGAAATTCCTGAAGACGAATTACATTTATTAATTACCGAAGTTGATACAAATAAAAATGGACTCATCGAATTAGATGAAGTAATTTTTTTTTTTATCTAAAAATCCAAATTAATTTTAAAATTTTTCATTTTAGTTTCTACAGGTAAAATTTATTTGATATTTTTAAAATTTAGCAGGTTTGTACTTATGCAAAATTAAGTTAATGTCAGCGTTGAAAACAGGAGCAATTGGGCAAAGTCGATTTTCAAAAGCAAGCTCTATCAAGAATAAAATAAACACAACTCGAAGTGGAGGTGGTGTCTAAGGATGAAAATAAATTTTTTTGTCTAATTCAAAAATTAATTTATTTAAACTTTTTTTAAAAATATTTTTCAATTAATTTTAAAAAATAAACCTTTATTTAATATAGCATATATTTATTTTAATAAAATATAATTGAAATCACTATTTTAAATTTTTGTCTAAATCTAAATAAAACTTTTTATCTGTCTTTTTAAGTGTCTTTTTATTTATTTTTAAATACGCATGATTTTATAAAACGAAAGTAAAATCATAAAACATTTTCTCTTTATTTTTAAGAATTTTGATTAACTTAAGATAAAATTTAAAATATAAAATAAATTAAGAAAAACGAATAAATTTTGTTTTTGAGAAAGAGATACTCAAAAAACTAATTTTTTTCAGCTATTTCAATGAGGCTGTAATATCATTTCAGCAGTCGACGTTAGTTTTGTAAAAAAAAAAACAAATTTCAACTGTTCTAAATAAAAATTATCTTTTAGATTTTAAAATCTATAAACTTTTTTGATTTTTGTTTATGATATCAATTTATAATTCACCGTCATATTTTATCGAATACCGATCTTTTGATGGAGCTAATTTAATGAAAACAGATTCAGGAGGTGTTGTTCCTCCAGCAGTTTTTGGTTTATTGTCATCTTTTATGTTTGGCAGATGATTACTATCAGATGGGTCAATTTTCGGAGGTTCAGGTGTTGGGTCCGGTCCATTGTGAAATTCTCGATGTAGTTTACCAGAATGTAAATCTTCCACAAATTTTCCCAAATAATTGTCTTCACTCCTTTTTAACCAAAAATTTATAAATTATTCAAAATTTAAATATTTATCATACGTCAATTTTTTGTAATCTGGAAATAGATACATGTGTCTAAAACTATCAATGGCTAAAACTGGCAAATCAGCAGCAGTTTTTCCCAAATGATGCAGAGGATGTGAAAACTTATTGCCATCAGCATGAACAGCGGTAATGGTGTCTTAAATAAAAATTTTATTTTTGTTTGAAAAAATTTTTATCAAAAATACTTTTATAGTGCGGAAGTTGTCTTGCCACTTCTCTTTCAAAAACTTTAACCGATTCAGTATCTTCTGGCTTGTGGAACAAAATCAGAAATGGCAGGCCTTCTTCAGTCAGCTCCTTGAAAAAATTTAATTATTTTTTGTTACCTTTATGGTAAAGGTATATCACTTCAGCATTTTCAAACGTGATTTCTCGCACCAAAGGGGTACATTTTTCATTTGCCCAAGCATACAAGGCTTCATAATTGTTCAAGTCTCCTATATAGATGATCTCATTATGATCCAAATCCTGTCAAAATGATTAATAAAGCTAAATTTTGTTTTTTAAAATATTACCTCTTTGAATGAAATTTGTTCTGGATGATCTCGCTGGACCATTGTTTGTTCTCTAAAACAGAAAATAAATGAAAAAAAATTTTTTTTAATAATTAGTTACGCTAAAACGGCGATGAATGAACAACTATCGCGGAGTAAACTTGAGAGTTTTGTGAAAACTTTATATGACTCTCCCTGGTCATTCAAATAGTATCCGATCAAAATTCTTTTTTTTTTCTAATAAAAAATTAATTATTAAATTTTCCAAATATTAACTTATTTACTTCATTTAAAGCAATGCTCAGTTCTGGATATGTTTTGGCTACTTTAATTGGATTTTTGATTTGTTCTCTAATATAGGACAAAAAAGCATCAGTTGATCTAAAATTATAAAAACTAAATGTTTCTAAAAATAATGAAATTAAAATTACCTTGCTCCTCTATACTCTTTTTTCAGGGCTATTCCGTTTCGGAACAGCTTCAAAGTTGGATATTTATTTACTTGGTTTTTAGAAGCGATTTCATCTTGAAAATTTAATTTAATTCAAAAAAAATATTTTAAAATAGAAAATTTACTTTCAGCTTCACAGTCAACTTTGGCAATGCTCAATTTTCCATCCTAAATTAGGTTATTTTTAACTAAAATGTTGAAGTTTAATTAAAATTCTAAATGTTACCGAAAATTCGGACAAAGCTTTATCAGCAAAATCATCGAAAATCGGTTCCAACATCTGGCTAAATCTGCACCTTGAATAAATTGTTAATTCTTTATTTATTTACCAATTCTAATTTTAGTTTACCAACTAGCATAAAAATTTACAAAAACAAGTTCATTTTTAGAAAGAATCGCATCAAAGTTTTGACTATTTAGTTGGAGAGCACCTGAATAAGCTTTTTGTATGTAACACAAACACTAAAAATCAAGATTAATTAAAACCCAAACTGGTTAGGATATTTTTTACCAAAATTAATGCTAATTTTTTCCCTAAATTCATTTTTAAATTCGAATTTTATGAAAAAAAACAGAATTTAAATCTAAATATACGAAATTTTGAATAATTTTCCAAAGTTTTAGTAACTTGACGATTGGTTTTCCTCAATCAACCATTGACAGTTGATGACGACAATATTAAAGTATTTGTTTTATTTTAATAAATTAAAATAACATACATATTGAGAGCAGTTTGAATTTTAAATATAAAGGTAAATTGTAATAAAAAATGTCTTGATTAATTTTGAAAAATTTACATTAATTTTGAACACGTCATTAGAATTAAGCAAAAAAACTAATTCATATTCTATTTGATTGATTCTCTGACATGACAAAATATTTTTTACAAAATTTTACACAATTTTTATTTTAAAAAAGCATAATTTTTAAGTCTATTTGATATTTTTACAGTAATTCAATATTTATTAGAAAATTCGAAATTCTGCAAAGTTACATTTGTTCTAAACTAAAATTAGTTATGTTGAAATATTTGTATTTTTTGGAAAAATGTATTAAATTTTGTAAAATTATTAGAATTAGTATATGATTGTTTAATGAGTATTATTTATTTAAATATTAATTGAGAACTTAAAAATTTCAAGAGTTTTGCAAAAAATTATCAGTAAAATTTTTTTTAAATTCACATGATTCAAATAATCACGTTATTAATTTTAAACAAGAATATCAAATAAAAAAATATCTTTCTAATATTTAGAATCTAAAGATTTTTTAGTTTTTTTTTTGGATAAGAATCATTCAACTAAAGAAGGTTCATTGTCTTCCGTTAAAAACTAATTAAAATATTTAACTAGAAATTTCAATAATTTCAATTTAAAAAAATAATGGTAATTTAGTTGTTTATTAGCAAATTCAAAAATAATTACTATACAAATAAATTCTGCAATTAATTATTTCTCACAACCAACATTTTTTTTACCTGCTAAATTAGAAAACCGGATTTTCGAAATTAATTTAAAATTTTTATTTTTAATGAAAAATTTATTCAGGAATTTTAATTAACAAAATATCTGGGTCTCTTCACTTATTTAAATCATCAATTTCAATTTTAATTTTAATTTTTTTTAATTAGTTTAGATTTTTCATCCGATTAAAAAATAAGCTTGTCTCAAAAAAATAAATCTTTTATCTATATCAAAATTTTTCTACCATTTTATAAATTGCACTTATACTAATATTCATTTTTAAATTTACTTAGCTTTTTTAGCTTGCTTTTATGCATGTATAAAAACCAACAGCTAAAGAAACCACATTTTTAAGTTTAGGATTTTAATATTTTTTAACTATGGTAGAATCTTTAGCCTAATAAATTGTTTTTTTTAGATAATTTTTAAACTTTAAACATACCATTAAAATGTCCGCTGTAAGTTTAGTTTTAAATAAATAAAAAAAAAGAAAATTTTTAGGTAAACAAAGCTTAATTCATCTTTTTATAATAAAGGAATTTAACGCTGCTGCTGAGAAAGTAAAAAATTTAAAAGCCAAACCGACTGACCAAGAGCTTTTGGATATCTATGCCTTGTACAAACAAGCTACAGTCGGTGATAACAACACTAGCAGACCAGGTACTTTCTCATTGGATCTGAAGGGTAAAGCCAAATGGGATGCTTGGGATAAACTTAAAGGAGTGTCGAAATCTGAAGCAGAAACTCAATATATTAACAAAGTTAACCAATTGGTAGAACAATATGGTTTGAATTAATTCTATTATAACTTCATAGTTTTAGCCATAGAGATTGTTTTAATAAAGATTTTTCAAGTTGATTTAGATTTTTTATTCTGTTTTAATTTAATTTAACAAAATCATACGAATTATTTTTCAAAACTAAATAGTCTATTGATGATGATAGCAAAACAATTGTAAAGACTAAAAAAATAAGAACATATTTACATTTTCATATTTTATTTAATTATTTTTCATAAATTAAAAATATAAAAAATGTTCATTATTAAAATACAAATTTATTAAAAGAATTTAAATCATGGACTTCGATCGACTCAAGACAAGTCGATACCTGCGAAAATGTAAAGCCTACTTGTTTAAAGGCTTCGATTAAATATTCCTCATCAAGCAAGCTTTTATCAATTTCCAAATTGGTCTCAGCCTCCTCCAAATCGAATTTATTTTCTATTGTATCGTCAAGTTCTAATTGACTTGGCTTTCTTTTGCAAGTTATTTTTAAATTTGATTTAATTTTACTTAAGCTAATTTGACTGCTAATATTTGATAAACTATCTCCTTCTATCTCATCAATCGTTTTACTATCACTTAAATTAAAATTTTTCATGTCCAGTAGATCATTTTTCTCCTTCTCACCAAGCTTAATTAATTTCTTATTCTTAAAATCTGACTTGGCTTGAAATTTTTGTTTAAAATATTCTTCAACAGTCCAGCATTCACATTTTGGTTGATTGATATGATTATTATTATTATTTATATTGGTATCTTGGTAAACTTCTCTGAGAGAATTGTCCCGACCGATCAATTTTCTTAAATATATGTTCATATTACAACACAGATCTGATAGTTTAAAATAAGAAAAAGAATTTTCCGAAGAGGAGTTATTATTATTCTTATTTGCAGATGCATTCTCTTCTGGGTAATAAAAATAGATACTTGGATATTCAATTTTTTCAAATTGATCAAAATTATCTAAATCAATTGAGTTTTTAATCTCTCTTTGCCAAATAATATCCTCATGCATCTTACTAGGGCTTTAGGTTAAAATAAAAATTTAATTTAATTTTTTAAATCTCAAGTTTTGTTGTCATGAGTTTAATAGAATAATTTAAATTCTAATTTAGACTTGGAAAATATTCTAATCGAAATTGTCAATGGCTGGATCCGCTTTGCGCAGACTTATGGTCGAATTCAAGCGTATAAAATTCAAGTCTTTATTTATGATTGGCATTAATTTTAAGTTTTAAGAATTGTCTGAAAATCCACCGGAAGGAATTGTTGCTGGTCCAATTTTAGAAGAGAATTTTTTTGAATGGGAAGCATTGATTACGTATTTAAAAAAAAACTTAAAATTATTATTTAATATTTTACAAAACAGAGGTCCTGAAGGGACTCCTTTTGAAGATGGAGTTTTTGTTGCCAACCTATCGTTTCCCAGCGACTATCCATTAAGCCCACCTACAATGAAATTTGTCAGCGAAATATTTCATCCTAATAGTGAATATTTAAATTTAATAATTAATTAAATTCGTTTAAATTATCAAATCAAGTTAAACATTATTTTACAATTTGTTTTAAGTTTATCCCGATGGAAGAGTTTGCATATCAATTTTACATCCGCCGGGTGATGATCCAACTGGCTATGAATCCAGTTCGGAAAGATGGAGTCCAGTTCAATCAATAGAAAAGATTTTAATTTCAGTTGTTTCAATGCTTGCTGAGCCAAACGATGAAAGTCCTGCTAATGTCGATGCGGCCAAAATGTATAGACAAGATAGAAATAAATTTAATGAAATAGCGCGTAAATCAGTCAGAAAATCTCTAGGGCTTTAATTTATTTATTGTGTGAATTTTTATATTCTAATTTAAGCAAGAAAAATTTTTAAATAAAATTGTTAAATTTAAATTTAAGTACTTCTTAATAGATTAAATTGAATTCTAGAAACTTACAAAGGTAAATGTAATTAAAATTTTAGAAATAACAACTTTCAATGTTTAATTATGTTTTCCTAAAATTAAAAAATAAAAAGCCTTTAGAAATCAAAAAAGAAAGTCAAAATAACAATTCTTTAATGGTTAAATTAATAATTCCATTTGCTGTTAAAATTCTAAAGCTGTAATATTTGGTACTTATATTAAAAATTTATAATGAAAAAAATTATCAATTAGATAAAAAATCACTAATTTGATCAAATATATCATTAGTCGTGAATAGTTTTATATTTTTGAAAAAAGTAATGAACAACAATAATCATCTTTTATTTATAAAAATTAACTTGATTCATACTAATTCATAGTTATTGTAGTGGTTACTTCTTAATTTTCTTGGACTTTTATTTGCATTTAATGTTGGATTATTGGGTTGATTGTGATAAAAAATGTCATTCGATGTTGGTTCTAACATCTTGTCAAGACTTTGTTTATATGTAGTCCAAGTAGGCGCTCCAGCTCCGGGACGACCAAACCAGTCATTCCAATAAGTTTCACCTTTTTCTTGCATTTTTTTATAATTATAACTTTTTTCATTTTGTATTTGGTTATTATTTTTATTCATTATTGGTGCGTGATTGAAATTTTCCATTTTCGGCTTGGAAAAATTGTCTATCAAGTCGAACATTTCTTTTTTTTTTAAATCAGCGTTGTTCGAAGCATGAGAACCATGCTCATAGCCAAAGTTACGGTCATACGTTTGATCCATTTTCTAAATTTAATTTTAATTTTTTATCCAAGATTATTTATTAAACACCTTTTTTATTGTGTTTAGCTGTTTCTATTTATAAAGTCATTTTGATCAAAATTATTTTATTTGGAAAAAAAAACAAAAACAAACCAGAAAAGTCTGAAAAAATAATTTCTTTTTCTCTTCAATTAGCAACTATTAAATAACTATTAGATATGATGAAATTTTATTCCTTATTTTTTCAAGTTAAATTGAGAACTTTATAAACAAGGTAACTATAGTTTCTAAATTTGCCAAAAAATTTTATTTGCCATAACGAATCCCAAATAAATTAATAAAAAATATTTAATCAATCTTTTCTTTTCTCGTGTTTTCTAATACTTAATTTTTTTCAAACTCGCTTTTCAAAATTTAAAAAAAAACCTTAATCAACAATATCATATCCCTGTTTAATGCTCTTGGCCAGCAAACATGAGAAAGTGGTTCCGAAAATTTGAAAGACTGAAATAGACAGCAATAGTGAGCCCAATATTGATAAATTTTCGGACGTCCATTTGGCTAATGATTCGTAGCATCCACTTCCGTAAAGCGGATTATCTTCGCTTGGACAACCAAGATCTTTTTTGCAACAACTTGCCGGCATAAATGTTCCTCTTTTTTGCCAATCGTCTGGGCCATTAAAACCGCAGCATTCAAACTAGGAAAAAATAAAACAAATGCAAAAGAGCTTTTCCAATTATATTACTTCTCTTTGTATGACAGTCCAAGTCTTCATTATTCCAGGCTGGGTTGAATTTATTGATTTTATCATTTCTTCTTGAAGCATTGAAAACATATTTTCTTTGAATGCAAAACCAACAAATATTAATATCATTTCACAGAAAAAAGTAATCACCAAAAAAGTCGAAAACTACAAAAATAGATTTATGATAAATTTGTTCTATTAATTTGAGTTGAAATGTTTTTTACTGTTAAAATCATGCATCTGCTTTCACGTAAGGATCCACTGCAACCAAAAAATGAAACAAATGTCACAGCTATACCGAAAGTAATGATGAATATAGCTCCATGCGAAATTGAAGTTTTGCCTTGAAAATCAAGGTATTCTTTAAATTGTACATTGAGTATTGAACCAACAATGACCAATTTTAAGCCAAACGCCTTTTTTAAATTTTATTTAAAATTAAATATTTCCAATCTTATTTACCAGAAATAAAAGACTTGCCAAAAAAATGGCAAATTTGACTGTTCGCATCCCATTTGTTAATTTAAGTGTAGGTTTTCTTTTTGTTTGAATTCGAAGCATTCCTGACTATCTAAATTTAAAAAAAGTAAAATTTATATCTTGCGAACTCAATTAATTGATGAGGAAATAAGTTTTTTTGGTTTTTTGAAGTAAAATATTTCAGATCTATGCAAGAATTTTAATCTTACAATATTAGCATCAAGATTAAAAATATTTCTTCTATCTAGGCTAAATCCATAATCTTAGTCAGTTTCTTATTTCCTAATTAATTTGTTTTAACTTTTGATCACAATTTGTCAAAACTTAAACAAAAAATATTTCCTTGTTTTCTTAGAGACACAATAAGTAGTAGAAAAATGCATCTTTTGTCAATAAATTGAGTTGGCCAACTAAAGCCTTTACTCGTTCAAAATCTCAAACTAGTCATTGTGAATTATTTTCAAATCCTTAATTCATTAAGTGTTAGTGATAATTTTAATTATTTGGATAATAAATGATTATTTAAGTTTTTAATTAAAACCATCAAATTTATAAATATTTGAGCTTTAAAATAATAAATCTCTTATTAATATTATTTGATCTTTAACATTTCTACAATCTTAAGGGATTATACAAAGTTTCTCAAATAATTGAAGAAAAAACCTCCGCATAGATTTAAAATCATAAAGTTTTTAATTGTTTATCAATTTTAGGAAAAAATTTTATAAAAAATAAAATAATTAAATTTTGTTGCTAATTATTAATTGAACCTGTCAATTCTATATGAAGTTTTTTTGCGAAACTTAGATAAATAAATTTTTATCACTTGAATATGACTATTTTATTAGAACACTTAATCATGAAAAAATAATTTCATTTAATTTTAGATATGAAAAGGGAATTTTCAAAAAAAATTGGGTTATTCAATCTTGATTACTGTTTTCCAAAAGACTTATATTATCATTATAGACTGGATGAAAAATTCATTTATATTTAGACAACTAAATTTAATTTAAACAAACATCAAATTAGTTGTTTATTTATTTTTGATAATACTTTTTAAGATAGTTTGCACTTCTTAGTTTCGCCGCTTTCATGAATAAAAATATAAACTTAACCAAATATCTTATTTAGTTTAGTTTGTTTTACAAAAATTTGCCCTTGAAATTTTGATAAATAAAAGCTATCTTTAATGAATATTACTAAAATTTTTCTTTTTTACGCAATTTATAGGACAATTAAAGAGTTCATTTTAAAAGTTTGTTATTTAAAAGATATTAAAATCACGATAAATTTATTTCATTCTTGGCGATTTTTATGTCAAAGATTCAATGATATTTTATTGTTTAAATTTAAAAGAATTATTGATATTAAAATACTTTATTAATATAAAATATTCAGAAATATAAATATGAATAAAATAAATTTCTGATTAAAAATATCAAATTCGGTTTTTTTTTTTTAAATTTAAATTCACTTTTATTTTATTTATGAAAAATAAGATCTTTTGATTAACTTCATATTCATTTCATGATTGAAATAAAATTATTATTCTAAATTTTCAAATAATTAAGTGTTATAATCAAATCATGTGATTTTTTGATTCTTAAATTTTGATATTACTTATGAAGAACCATTTATATTTGAATTCACTCTGATGCAAAAATAAACAGAATTGTTCAATTAGACAAAAAAATTTATCTTATCATTTTGCCTATCAACAATTGTCATTGTGGTATCATGAGTGTAGTGTCGTCACCTAACGCAGTTAAATTAAAATGACCAGAATTTAAAAGACTTGATTTTCAAAATTTCTTGATTGAACAAAGAATTATCTAGGTTAAGAACTTTAGATAAAACAAATTATAAATACCGGTTGAAAAAAGTTAGAACGGAAAAATTTAGATAAAATTATAAAATAATGATAGAGAAATTTTTGACAATTTATATCACTCTGTTTCAAATTACGCATATTTATTCACTTGAAAATGGTTTAGCAAGAACACCACCTATGGGATGGATGACTTGGGAACGATTCAGATGTGTTACTGATTGTAAAAACTTCCCCGATGAATGCATTAGGTGCTTTTATAATAAATAATCAATTTTGTTTATTCCCATACTAATTTGATCTTTAAAGTGAAAAATTAATTCGAGAAATGGCTGATAGAATCGCTGATGATGGATATTTAGAGGCAGGGTATCAGTATATCATTGTTGACGATTGTTGGTTGGCGACCAAACGTGATAAGGATAACCGACTGCAGCCAGATCCAATAAGGTTCCCCAATGGTATACGGGCATTAGCTGATTATGTTCATTCAAAAGGTTTAAAATTTGGAATCTATGAAGATTATGGTACACTTACATGTGGAGGATATCCTGGTTAGAAAGAGAAAAATAATTTTTAACAGTTTATTAAATTGTAACCATTAAAGGTTCAATCGATCATTTGGAATTAGATGCTCAAACATTTGCAGAATGGACGGTCGACTATTTAAAGTTAGATGGTTGCTATGCTGATATTCATGAAATGGATGAAGGCTATCCTCTAATGGGAGAATATCTTAATAAAACTAACAGACAAATTGTCTATTCTTGTTCATGGCCAGCTTATCAAGAAGGAACTATTCAACCTAATTACAAAAAAATTGCTGAATATTGTAATCTATGGCGTAATTATGATGATATTGATGATAACTTTGGAAGTCTAAATGACATAATTCAATGGTTTGCTTCGAAGCAGGATAATTTGTCTTTGGTTCATGGGCCAGGTTCATGGAATGATCCTGATATGTTGATCATTGGAAATTATGGTTTGAGCTATGGTCAATCACGAGCACAAATGTCTATTTGGTCAATAATGGCAGCTCCTTTAATAATGTCTGTCGATTTAAGAACTATTAAACCATGGCATTCAGAGATTTTGTTAAATAAAAATTTAATTGCTATAAATCAAGATAAATTGGGAATAATGGGAAAACGAATTTTAGAAGTAAACAATGTAGAAATATGGAAGAAACCTTTGGAAGACGATAAGACTGCGTTGGTGTTTTATTATCCATTGCCTTATGGAACTCCAACTACTATCAGTGTTCCTTTGCAGCAAATGGGCTTAAAAAAATCAGAAGTTTATAATGTATATGAAACTTTTACTGGACAATTAGTCGGTCAATTTAAAAAATCAGATTCGATCAAAGTTAAAGTTGAACCTTCTGGTAGTGTTTTTGCTTGTTGGGCTGAATCAACAAAATTCGGTAAAGAGCCAAAATCAAAGTCTACTTTGTCTAAAAATTAATTTTATTAGTTTTATATGTTTTTAAATACAATTAGAATAAAAATTTAAATGAATTAAATGTTTTTTAAATTAAAATTTTTGAAGCTTTTATAACTTTAAATAATTAGCTGAAAAAAACTTTGATTGTTTCATGATATTCATCCAAACAATAATCATAACTTGTTTTTTATATCTTTAAAATTATCTAAATTTAAATGTATCATCACTTCACTATGCACTGTTAAAAATAATCATTTTTTAATAATAATCATATTTTATCTTCGAGTAAAATATTTATTTTTAAGACAAAATTTCTAGATTCAATAGAATATTTTATGAATATTCATAAATTTGCATTTTTTAAAAATTTTATTTCAAAAGAATATATTTAATTTAATAATAAATTTTGATTTCGGTCAAAATATACCCATACCGGAAACACACAAGTTCTTTGTAAAGAAAATATAATTTATAAAAATAAAAACTCATTTTAAAAATCAATTTGTTCAATTTTAAAAAAAATGTATAAATTATTATTACGTGCTTACGTGTATTTTAATCATTGAAATTAGAATAAAAATAATCTAAATTTTTTTTTAGTTTAGTTAAAATAAACATAAAGAATATATAATGTCTGAATCAGATGAAGAATTCAATGACGAAAGTCTCTGGGAGACTGAGCTAGAAATCGCCTTGTTAAGCAATTGCGACTATGGAACTATACGAAATATCTCTAAATTGAGACCATTGCCAGATAATTTAAGAAATAAAGTTTGGAAAGTATGCTTAAATGTAGAAAAAGATATTGAAACAAATCAAATTAGCAAGTGGAAAGAAATATACGACCTTCCACAACAAGAAAAAATACGCGAAGATTGCCGTAATTTGGCCGAAAAGCTTTATCCAGATAATGAAGAACAACAATTAATAACCACTAGTACTAGTGAGGCCATTATTACATTTTTTTGTATATCAAAGTATAAGTTCAATAAATTTTTCAGCATTCTGCTTTATTTTAATAATATTTTAAAGCGATGAATTTTATGAAAAAGATAACGGGTGGATCGAAATCCTATACCCTATCATGTCACTTAACTTGAATAAAAATGAGACTTTTAATTTTTTTTCAGCAATTATCAAACGCTATATTCCCAAGTAAAGTTATTTTTAAATAATATTGATATATTAATGTTTTAATTACTATATTAGAGACTGTGTCCAAAACGGGAGTCCATACCATCTATTTAGACTGCTAATGCTTTATCATGATCCAGAATTGTGCGCATTTTTAGACACCAAGAAAATATCCCCTGATTCTTATGCTCACATTTGGGTAATTTATCAACTCAATTTATAAATTAATTCACTTTTATTTTGACATTAGTTTCGAAGTTTGTTTGCTGCCAATTCAAATTTAAAAGTGATACTAAATTTATGGGATATGTATTTTCAATTGGGAGATCAATTTTTAATATTTTTCATGTCCTTGATTTTGGTTTTCAATTTACGAGAAGAAATAATGACTTCAACAGATATGGAAAAATCTGAATTAACAAGTTGGTTTTTATTTTTTTATTTTTTAAATTTGCTTTATAATTTTATTTAAAGAAATGATTTTGAATAGTCATTTATCTTTGAATGTAGACGATTTAATGGATTTTAATACTTTATGTCAACATTTTGCCACCAAAACGCCCCAATCATTCCGAAAAGTAATATTTTAAATTTATAAGATTATTCTTATTAATCAAAAAATAATAAATTAAATTTTATCAGATATTTCAAAAAATATTAAATGAGGTATATTTGTATTTTGTTGTTTTTTAGTTATCTAAAAAATTCATAAGGCTTAATAATAAATTCTAACATTGTATTCTTAGCACTTGATAACAAAAAGGCTCCACTAATTAACCATTATTAGTACTAGACAATACTTTTTTAATTCCATTGCTAAATATTTTTTATACTTGATATTTAATAGAAATTTTTTTTTTCCTTATTCACTCCTTGTGGAGCATAGGGTCATTACTTTTGATTTCCACTCAAGTCGATCTTTTGCCTTCACCCTTGCTTCTCCCCGTGTGATTCCCATTTCGGTGAGCTCTTTCATGATTTTTGACCTCCATGTTACTGCTGGTCGTCCTACCTTACGTCGCCCTTCCAGTGTGGAAGGTATTAAGGCTTTTTCTGTCAGATTCACTCATCCCCCAACATTCACTTCCGTACATCAATGTTGCTTTTACTACACTGTTGTATAGTTTAAGTTTTGTTTCTTTGCTGTAGCTTTTTGATTTCCATGCTGGTCGGAGTCTAGCAAAGACACTCTTTGCTTTAGCAAGTCTATTCTTAATGTCTCTGTGTGTTCCCAAAGTTGTACTGATAGTGCTACCTAGGTATGTGAATTCATTTACACACTCGATTTGTGTACCATCGATGGTGATCGGGGTATCCAATTTGGTGTTTATGCACATTACTTTCGTTTTGGCTCCATTAACTTCGAGTCCGGTTGGTTTAGCGTTGTTCGCCAAGTCTTGCATCTTCATATGCATATCTGCAAAGTCTAAGTCTTCAAGTTTTGCAGTTAATCCCCATTGAATACCTCTCGCACTAACAGTTGTTTTCTTCATGACATAGTCAATCAATATTAGGAATAGTGTCGGAGAGAGAACGCACCCTTGTCTGACTCCTGTACACACTTTGAAACTCTCAGATTTCCCTCTTTCCAGAATCACGCTATACTCGAAATTCTCGTAGAAGAGTTTTATCAAGTTAACTATCTTCTATGGTAGGCCATATGATCTTAATATAGCCCACAAGGTTTCTCTGTGTATGCTATCAAAGGCTTTCTTGAAGTCAATGAAGTTTAGATACAGGGCGCTATTCCATTCCAGACTTTGTTCTATGATGTTCCTAAGTGTAAATCTAATAGATAATGAACCATTTTAATTTTTTTTTGGCTCATGGTTGCTTTCAAATTAAAAACCGTGTTAAAGATGACTGAACCAATTAAGATTTTTAAATTAAAAACTTATAAAATAGTGTTAACTTCTATTTGATGACCAAATATTTTCTTCTATCTTCTACTCCCAGTGGAGCATAAGGCGTCCACACGTCCCTTCCATTCGATCCTATCCTTAGCGACAATTTCTGCTTGTCCCCATGTGAATTTCATCTCTCTCAGATCTCTTTCAACTGTTCTCCTCCATGTCATCTTTGATCCTCCAGTATTTCTCTTTCCTTGAGGTGTCCAATATCTAGAAATTCTGTCTGTCTAAAAACATGACCAAACCATTTAAGTCGTCTAGCAAATATTTTAATATAAAAATAATAAATATTTGATAATTTTTTGTAAAAATGTTTTGTGAGTCCTAAATCAAAGTAGAGTTTTGTGTTGCATTATACCGATATGCCTAGATCATGTTTTATTTAAATTTACTAATAATTTAGTAATTTGTTTAGGAATACAAGAAACCACTTTTTGAAGGAATAGCTTTGGAAAGAAAAGCATCAAAGATATACCAAGCTTTGTGTCTCCCTGTATCAGTAAACGAATTAATTCAAGCAAATCAATTAGGAGTAGGTCTATCAGAGAATTAAAAATTGTCTTATTTTAATTTAATGTTAAGTCAGGAGTGAGGTATTTTTTGATAGACTGCCGTCCAGCTGAGAAATACAATTCCAGTCATTATGCCACTGCGTTTCATCTTGACGCCAATCTAATGCTGGACAATCCCGCTGAATTTAACCAATCTGTAGAAGGCCTTTTAGCAGCCCAAAAGCAAGCAATAGATGCCGGATCAGTTGCAGGTGGTCAACATTTATGCTTCATGGGAACTGGAAATGATGAGGAAGATAGTTATGTAAACATGATAGTGTCAAATTTTTTGCAGAGGAAAATAAATTATGTTAGTCTGGCTCTTGGAGGATATGAGGAACTAAAAAATGTAGTTGAAGATCCTGAAATGATTGTTGGTACTGAGGTTAACAGTAATCGGCAAAAATTCACTGAAGAATGGGTTAAAAAAATAAATGTAATAAATAACATTATCTTTTTCAGATAACAATTAACTTTTAATCAATTTAAGAGTGTTCAACCTTCAAATTCAATGTTTAATAAATTTTCAAATGTATTTAAAACGCGCTCGTTTGATATTAAAGACAAATTAAAAGATTACATCAATTTATCAGTTTCATCACCTACACAAGAAAATATTGGCAACAAATTAACTGATTCAAAGAAGCTTTCAATGAAGTTAGTTTGAGAAAATTTTAAAATTATTCTAAATTTAAATTTTTCAAAAATTATTCATAGTTTATTATCAAACATTGGTAGTAAATTAGACTATTCTAATTTATTTTGGTCAGCTAATCAAAATAAATCCACCGAAAAGTCTGTATCACAAAAAAAACAATATTTCTTATTACCAATTTAGCTTAAATTAATATTTTCTAACAAATTATTAATCTATTAGAAAATACTTTACTTGTTAAATCAATATTTAAATACACAAACTTAAAATGATACAAAAATTTTAAAAAAACTCAAAAATTAAAATTTTTAAGAACTTTTGATTAGTTTATTTTGTTATAATATTTTCCTTATAATGGTGTCCAAAATGTAATTTGTTTTATATTTCTATAAAACGTCAATAAATTTAAACATCGGAATTAATTTAAAAGAAAAAACACTCTGTAAAGTGTTTAATAACTTTTGTCGACTATTTTGCTTAGAATGAAAATTCATAAGATAAGTGAATTTTAAGAACAATTAGTATTATTCAAATATAAATATCGTTTTGAGTTTATTTATCGTTTATTATAGATAACACAAAAATTAACACAAAATTCAGCTTCTTTAAAATATATTATAATAATAATAATAGTTTATATTCTACGGTCAGTTTAGTTGATCTTAAATGACAAAGCATTTTGTTAGCCGAGAGCGAATACGATGCTTTGCTCCTTTTACTCCTCCACTTGGTCTTTCGTTATTTACTGAACTCATAAGTTCCGCATCATAATGCCAATTGACATGATTATATTTGTTTTGAATTTTATAAAATTGAATAAGATCTCCACGCTCTCGCCTTTCTTTTAGAGTTTCCAATCCTAAATTAGCTAACCTTGCCTCATAATTCAAACTTCTTATCTGTGGAACAAGTTTCTTTGCTCGTCTTTGTACTTGTTCTAGTCGAAATATATCCTTTTTTAAATAAGGATTCCAAGCAGGCACACAGTATTCAAGATGATTATTATTTTCTTAAAATAGTCATGTATCTTATTGGTGACAGAAATAAAATAATAAGTATCCACTCCAATTGACCAAGGCTTTGTCTAAATTATATTTTAATCATTAAAATAATTATATTTTAAAAAATACATAATATAATGATTAGAATATAAAATTTTTAAATAAAATTTAAATCGAACATCTTTCATTGATTTTGATTACTGGTAAAAGAGCTGTTTAACCGTAGTATCATTAATATTTTATTTTAAAAAATATTTTAATTTTTGAGTATCATTGTTTGGTTTGTGGCTAATAAATGTTAAATCAAAAAACTGAATAATAATTTTAAAAATTTCAATTTTAATAATTAAGACATGTAAGTGCATCTGACAGAATAGGAAAACTATACCGCAATCAAGGAAATCTTTTTGCCATAGATGATTCAAATACGGACGATTCGGCATCTAAAAATTCAGAGATTGAAGTGGTTGACTTAAAAGAATGGATGGAAAAGCCTGATTTACTGAAAAAATTTAAGTGTTTTTATAAATACAGAAATAAAAAAACACAATTTGAATGGAAACCGGGGTAATTTTAAATTTTTTTATTTATTTATGATTCTAAAATATTCATCAGGTATCTTTTAATAACAAAAACTCATCTTTACGGACTTATTGAGATGCCTAATGCTAAAAACGGGCTGTATCAAGTGGCAGCTCGACATCATCTAAAAACAATAATCAAAATAGCAACCAAAACTCAATGCCCAGAAATATTGCTGTTTACATATGGTGAAAAAAAGCCTCAAGCGAAGCAAAGCCAAGAAAATGCCTCACTTGGAACATCAGACACTGTCTCGACGAACGATTCGAAACAAGATGACATAAGTGAGTTTGACATACAAGGCAAGGAATGGTTTTATGTACCAGAATATGCTGGTGAAGCAGCTTCGGCAGTTAAGCTTCAAATATTAGAGATTGTCGAAATAACCTCTCACTATAGCAATCGTGATAATTAAGCATAATAATATATCATTATATCTGATTATTTCTAGATTTATTTGACGTTTAAATTTGATTCCATGAACATTTAGACCTTAAATTAATTCACTTAATTTATAACCCTTAACATAAATTTTGTTTTATTCTTTTGATTATAAATCTTTATTATCTTTTTTTTTGTATTTTTTTCGGAAGTTAGCCATATTTTTAAAAATAAAAAAACTCAAGTATAATTTATTATCTTATTTTTAATAATAATATTTTTGTACAATATTCCCTGTATACAAACAAACATCAATGAGAGAGTCTTTTCCTTAGTAAGATTGAAAATAATTTGGCTTTTGTTTAACAATGATTCTTTCCTATTCGTACAGGCCCATCTTTATAATATTTTTATTTAAAAATAGCTTTGAAAATATATTTTGCAATCATATCAGTTGATAATCCCATGATTTTTTTATTTTATATTTTTACTCAATAGTTCAGACCTATTTCGGGATAATTTCACATGATTTTAAAATGGAGATATAAGCACCATATTCAAAGCTTTGCATATCCACCTAAACCATTTTATTTAATAATAAATACAAAATGTTTAAAAAATTAAATCTAATGTCACATTTTTTAATTTGATAAACTTTCAAATCAGGTTTTGACTTTTCAGAAATGTTTTTTATGTATTTTTAAAAAAAGCTAAAATAAAAAGCCTAATATGTTTAAATTGAAAACTTCTAATTGAACTTTCTTTATCAAAAATACAGATAATTTAAGAATATCTAACTTTAAGTAATTAATTTAAAGTGACATTTTAATCTTAAGCTAAACATGACTAATTAAATAATTGAAATTTGAAAAATAATTTTTATACTATTTTGATTTATTTAGAAATTAATAATATAAATTAACAATAAAATTAAAAAAGTTTAAAAATATATGTTGAATATAATGATTAAAACAAATTAATAAAATTTACAATTTCAAGGATCTAGAAAAAACATAATTAAGATGAATAAGAATAATGTAAGTTATTAGCTAAATAGGGAGCATAGACTTGATTGGAACTTGCAAATCCATATTGAGGGTTCGATTGATCATAAATTTGACCTGTATAATAACCATTATTTACATCTTTTTGAATTGACTGATCCGAATAAGATGGTTGATATGATTGAATATAGTTAGGATTCCAATTCTGAGCTTTGGCGGTTTGGTTGCCAAGTGGATATGTTGAATTATAGTTGGTTTGAGACTGATATAGATTGTGAACTTTGGGAATGCTTTGATAAGTGTAGTTTTGTTTCACATAATCTTGGATCGACATAGATTGCTCTAAGACTTGGAACTTGGTCGGCTTGGCATATGCATACGAATCATCCTCATTTGAGCTGACACCAGATGAACTAGATGATGAAGAAGTCAAAACAAATGATGAAGGATTTGACGAATATTCATTTTTTTCGGCACCAATTACTGAATCTTTTCTTACTATATTACTAATATCAATTATTTTGTTCTGATTAACTTCGCTTGATTGGCTATTAACCATTGGAATTGTAAGCGAATTGTTAACCACTTCTGGTTCAGTATTATTTAGTTTGGTTCTTTTAGTGCTTAGTCTACTTGGTGCATTTTGATGGCATTTCAATTGATAAAGAACATTGTCAATAACTTCACTTTCAACAACTTGCTTTTTTTGGTCTGGAGACGATGGCAAAAAGTCATCTGTATCAAAGTCTTCTCCAGACTTTCGTCTTTTCAAGCTTTGTGACTTCGATACCACTGATGAAGGAATTTTACCCTGTGACACTAATGTATCCTTGCGACGTCTGTTTTGAAACCATATTTTTACTTGATCTCTAGTAATTCCAATCAACTTGGCAATTAGTGTTTTCTGTACACTATTTGGATATTTCATGTTAGAATAGATGGCATTTAAGAGTTCCAATTGGTAAACTGTATAACTCAATTTGCTAGTATTGTTGGCCATTTTTTGAGTGGTGAAAAAAGCTGGATAATTATTAGTCATTGCTGCCTTTTCATTTTTCTCTAGTTGTTCATCATTTTCCTTATTTGATTCAAGATTGCTTTCTGTTTCGCTCGAGCTAGATGTTTCGGATTTTTCCAAAGTAGAGTTGTAATTTATTTTTTCATTTACTTTATTTTGAATTTTGAGCAACTCTTCGTTGGTCTGAGATACTGTTTCAGATGAAATTGGTTGAGTCGGTTGGTTGGAAAACACATAATAGTTGGGATTTTGGACATAATTTGAGTAGCTATACATTTGGTAATAATTGTAATAATTATCAGAGTTTTGATAATTATATGGATAGAAATTATTCCATTCAGAATATGCAAGGGAGTTTTGGTTTGGACCAATGACCGGAGAAGTGGTATTTGCTGGGTACATTTTTAATTGTATTTATTATTTTTGATTATTTTTCAATTTGAGTGAAAATTATTGAATAAAATTCCTATTTATATATTGAAAAGCTATTAACCAGAGTTAATTGATTACTTAATTAAAACAGGAAGAGCAATTAAGAATTATTTGGAACATTATGATGCTGAAATATTTAGCCAACAATTAATCGTATATTTTTCGCCTGCCAGTGACTTTGCTTGTTAGCTAACCTTTGGACGTCAAGCTATGTATTACCTTGATTATATTGTAAATAAGGAAAAACAATATTGGATAATTAAAAGTATCATACAGGTAGCAGTAATATTGGTTAACGAGATTAGATAATCCATTTAGTACTTACCTTTTCAAGGCTAAGCTCGAATATAGGATATATATGAAATTGAACTTAATATGAGTTAATTGATTAATTGATTGATTATTTTGATATCCTTTTTGATCACTTCATTTAATTATACTCTTCTAAAAAAATAGTAAAAATACATAATATTATCTTTTGGCTTTTTGCAAAATAATTATTTTCGCATCACGATTTTCATTTTTAAAATTTATTGTTTAAAAAGTAAAGCCGCTAAATTAAAATATTATTTAATCATTTTTGTCTAAGAGATAAAAAAATAAATCAAAATACTACGTTTTTTTCTAATTATCAATTTTGATAATGATTTATTTAGAAAAAAAACTATTTTAAGCGAATATTTTTAGACATTAGAGACTTTAAATTGATTTTATTCAAGGATTTAAATTTGAATCTTGTGATAAATGATAAATCCTTTATCATATGAAAAGTAAAAATTAAGTAGTAATTTCAAATTTTTAATCGAATAAATTAGCAGTGTTTTATATTGGATTATCAATAACCTGGAGATTGTTTAATTTTTCAAGATAAATCAATAAAAAAAATTTAATCACTTATATTTTCTTGATAATTATTTAAAATTTTTTAAAATCAAATCACACTTTTAAAATACTTTTTCAAAAAGATAATAGAACTAAAAATATTTTGATTTCTTTTTTGTTTCATAAATAAATTTAATTAATCTAAATTTAAATGGTTGATATTTTTTCAACAAAGAATGATGTGATTAAATGAATTTTTTTTTACTATTTTTGTATTTATCTTTTAAATTACAATTGTATTCAGACTGAATCGATTGAATCTTAAGATTTAAAATCTAATGATATCAAATATTCGACAGCATCTGCAAAATTTTTAGCTATTAATAATGCATTTTTGGTTAATATTTTTTCGGAATCTTTTCTATATTTTCCTGTTTTTACCAGAATTCCATGAAATCCGGCTCTCTGAGCGCCTTCAATATCATTATTGACATCCTTAAAAAATAAAAAAACAACTTCAAAAAAAACCAAACTTTTTAATATCACTTACATCACCAATCATGACACACTCTTCAGGGTCTACATTGAACTCTAAAATTGAAGTCAAGAAAAAATCTTTTGATGGTTTGCCAACAATTTGGGCTTCAATGCCACTACTAAATTCAAGTGCCGAGAGAAAAGCTCCAGGTCCAAGGGCTAAGCCATCTTTTCTTTTAAAAAATTTTGCTTTATGTATACCAACTAGCTTTGCGCCATCTAGTAACAATCTTAAATTCGAAAACTGGAATTTAAAATGTAAATTCAAATTCTAAACTAGTCAATACTTAAAAGCTTTATTAAGATTTTCATAATCAAACATTTCAGGAGCTAAACCAACAACTACTGAATTCGGGTTATCAGTATTTATGCCTATAATCTGATCCTTCATTTTGTAAATTAATTTTTACCAAAATTACCTTCGAAATCTTCAAGGGCATTTGGATCTAGAAACAAAAAAGGTCTTAATTGCTGGCTTTCAATCAATTTGCGAGCAGAAGTTAATGAAGTAAAAATTTCATCTTCTTCAATTTTAAAGTTCAATTTTTTTAATAAACAGTGGAGTCTTTTTTTTGATTCTTTGGTTGTATTTGTCACAAATTTTATTTTGAATTTACCACAATTTCTAAGCTTTTCCAGTGCTTCTACTGAACCCGGAATTTCCTCATCTTCAATATGAATAGTACCACTCAAATCAATTAAAACTACTTTAATAGGCTTCATTGATCATAAAAATCATCAAAAGTGCTTAGATTAATTTTTTAGACTTTAAAAATGTTTGTATTTTTTTGCAAAAAAGTTGATATTAGTAAAGATTATTTTTGTTTATGATATTTTGAAATTATTATTTTTCTCCCTCTCATTATCACAACCACAATATGAAGAAGAAAAATTATTGCAAGTATGAACATAAATTTTTAATAAAAAAAATCCATATATTCATAAAATTATTTTTTATGTTATCAATTTGCTCTTTTTGTATTACATTACTGTATATATAAAGAAAAATAGTCTAAATTTTAATTTATTAACGAAAAATGGTATTTTTGGGCTTCTATTGTGCCAGACGAATTTTGCTGGCATTAAATGCTTTGCTAATAGTAAGTTTTTTATAAACACTATATTTAAAACAATTAAAATTTATTTACTAAAAGCTGTTCTCAATAGTTTTGATATCGACCGGTATCTATGCCAAAACAAACAGCATTGAATCTAATGGAATATTAAGTGGAATAATATTTTGTGGATTTTTTTTATTATTTATCTCTACAGTGGGTCTTATTGGAACTACTAAACACCACCAAGTTTTACTTTTTTTTGTAAGTATTGGAAGAATAATTTTTCGAAAATAGTTTAAAAAAATAAATTGAAATAAAACTAAGTTTACTTAAATAAATTAGTAAATTAGATTAATTTAAAAAAATTCAAATAAATGTTTTATTTAAGTACATGCTCCTTCTTTCAATTTGTTTTTTGGTACAATTCGTCATTGCTTGTGTTTGTCTTGGACTCATTTCAGTCAACTCCAAGTATGATCCATTGAGTCATAGTTGGAAAAATATGAATAATATACAAAAAAATGAAATTCAATCAAAATACGCATGTTGTCAATTTGACCAAGAAAGTTTTGAAAAAAATAAGAACACATCAGAATGTCCAATTAAAGCAAATGGTCCATGTTATGAATATTTAAGAGAATCCGTCAAAAGTGGTTTAAGAACTACTGGGATTGTTGCCCTAATTTTTAGCTTTTCTAATGTAATTTAATTGCAAAATTATTAAAAATCACAATAATTAATTTATCATTTTTAGTTAATAGGAGTCTGGTTAGCTATTAGATATAGAAATCAAAGAGATCCAAAATGTAATCCAAATGAATTTTTGTAAAATTAAAGCCATATTTTATTGAATTGGGATCTTCGATCTTTCGTTTTCTCCACTGAATGTCTTAGAATTAATTTTTTATACAAAGAGTTGTTTTACATGAAATTAATTTTATTTATGTAAAAAAATTTTATCAGAAATAAATATTTTGATTTAACCAGTCGATAAAATCTTTAAATCAAAAAAATACAAGAGAAGAAAATATCTTTTTGAATGATATATCAGAAAAAAAATAAACTTCAAATTTAAATACTGAATTATTGCTAAATCAGCTTATTTAAAAAATAATTAAAAAAATACTCTTATGAAAAAAATAAGGAAATTCTGAATAATCTAGACTAACTTTTAAGAATCAAATTTCAACAATCAAAATAAATTGATGGTTTTTAAACTAAAACATGTTGTCAGAAATTTATTAATCTAATAAAAGTTAAAATATGATTAAATCCGAAAAGAATTAAGGTATATTATAATTCAAACCCTATTTTCAAAAATAAAAAATTGTTTCAATAATAAAAGCTCTGATCAATTAAACAAGAGCTTAAAAATTTAATCTAAATCAAAAAAAATTTAATTAAGTTGAAAAATTTAAGAATGAATAATGGCTACTTTTATTTTTATTGTAAGGTGTTGTTATGTTACATAATTTATTATTAAATGAGGAATCATTTAAATAAATATAAAGTTATTTTTAAGCGAAATTTATTTTTTGTTTAGTTGATTTGAATAGATAACTTGGTCATTTATTTTTTGATTAAGTAATCTAGAAGGCGAACAATAACATAAAAGCCATCATAAGACAAAAGAGACCCATAGCCTCGGACAAAGCGAAACCTAAAATGGCGTATGAAAACAATTGCTGTTTCAAGCCTGGGTTACGGGCATAACCAATAACTAAACTTCCGAAAACTGTACCAATACCAGCTCCTGAAATTAATTTTACATTTAATTTAAAAGACTAAATTCAACAACAACAAGAGTCTTACCAGCACCAGCTACTCCTACGGTGGCTGCTCCAGCGCCAATGTATTTGGCAGCTGAATCGATATCGCTTCTAATAGCACTGGTTTGGATCGAAGCTGATTGGACTTTGTTCAAGGCAGCTGGCAAAGTTACAATTGGCTTGAATGATGCTTTGTTGAACAATAAAGCTCTACTAACACTTGATCTAATTAAGTTGGCCATTTCAATTTTTTTATGGTTTAATAAATTAAATCTATGTAAAAAATTAATAAATTTATAAAAATTCAAAAAAAAATTTGAAAAAAGTCATCAAAAGAAAGCCTTGGACATTAACAATGCTTTGAGTAAAATAAAACTAAAATCATCAATTAATATTCTAGTTTTAACAAATTGTTAATATTTAAATATAAATAATTAGACAAGCGTCCTTTAAAATTATTTTTTTCTATTTGATTCAAATAAAAAGACCTGTTTAGTTGTCATATTCTATCAAACAGTCGCTATACAATTGATATATTTCCAAAATTTCCTACTTGGATGATTTTTTCTATCGACTCGACTTATTCGTAAGATTTTTTTGTGGAATTTTTTAATTTTTGTAAGAATTTGTTTGAAAGCTCATTTGTTTTTTTTAAATAATTTGAACGCTTTGATTTTGAATGCATATACATGAATGTTGTTTGATTATAGAAAGCTTTCAGAATTCAAACTTAGATTTTCTGCTAAAAAAAATTAAAAACTTTATTTCCCTTCACCTCTTTTTTAGATAAGACGCTTTTAGCTGCTAATTCATAATATTAATAAATGTATAAGCATAGATCTCAAGAAATTTTAACTTGAAAAACAGTGTTTAAAATTGACTGAAATGCATTTTTACTTTTTTACAACATCTTTAACCAAAAAGTAATAGCAAATCAAACCATACTTTATGTAGCATATTAGGATTTATTCAAAAATCGATGATTATTTCTAAAATTATATCACATTTTTAGTAGTTCAATATTAATTTTATTAGAATTTAAAAAATTTATTTTAAAAATTAAGGACAAATTTTGAAGATTTTTTTTATTTTTTGTTTGGTTTGGTATAATCATACTGCTTGAAAGTTTCATACAGTATGATTATTCAATTTTAGAACAAATATAAGGAGTATTAATAATTAAAAAAAAATTGAGACTAAGATAAACTTTAAGTTGCATGAGGATTTGCACTAAATATATTTTAAATTAATTTAAATTTCAAGTTACAAAAGTTTTAAATTTTAATTAATATCGTGCAAAGGATTTTTTGTACTTTGATGAATCAAAATTACAACCATATCTTGTAATGAAAAGATTTTGTACCAATTTTAGGTTCAAAAAATTTTATTTAATTTATCTTAAATTTTTTAAATTTTAATTAAACTAAGTAAATATATCACATTTAGTAAAATATAAATTATCAATTCTTTGGTGAAAAGTTTTAATTAAAAATATTCTTTAAATCAAAATTCTTAAATCAAAAATTTTACAAATACAGAAATTTTCAATTTCAATTTTGGAGTTTTTCAAAAATTATTGACATTTTTGTATACTTATTTTTAATTTTTATTACCCTTTGTCTTTAAAAGATAAATCTATTTAAAAGAATTCTTTAAAATACAATTTTTTTAAAAAATAATTACTATCTATTTTAAATTAAAGTTCAAGTCCCATGGACAAATTGAAATATTTTTTTTGTTTATTTAAAATTTAGTTCGGCATAACTTTTGCCGATCGGAATGGAAACTTAGACCTTTTTTCAGACACATGAAAAATATTATTGAAAAAAGAATATAAAATAATGCATGAATTGAAGTTTAATTTAAATATAAAAAAAATAGAAAAATTTGAGACGATTAATCTATTGTACAATTAATAAAATATTCAGCTTACTGTATTCATAAAAGCGATTCGATTAAGATTATTCAACATACAAAATTGGATTTAGTATAAATTGTACTCCATCGAGTCAGTTAGTCCTTGATTGTGACATTCAAAACATCTTTCAATCACGTATTCAGTGCAATTTAAATGAACCAAAAGTTAAATCTCCTATTTTTAATGATAGAAGTTGAATATTTGATATTTGAAAGAGAAAAAACTAATAATCTTCATAATTTTAATTCTTTTTTTAGATATTCAAATACATTTTAATGCAATTTGTTGTTATTATTGGAAATTTGTTTAACAAAAACTAATTTATATTTGAAATAAATTTTTCTAATTGACTCTTTTAGTACTTAATTCAAAGGTTTTATTTTAGCAAATTTACGAAATCCAAAAATAAACGATTTATTAAAATATTAATTATCAAATAAGATAAATAAAACTTTTTAGTTATGGAATCAAAGAAACATTAAATATAAACTCTGAATCAAAAAATTTTCCTGGAATAAAGGTTAACTTTTGACTATTTGAGATTGTTAGTATGTTTACAAACACAGGTTTTGAAATACTAAATACAGATACACGTTGAAATTTTCAATTTTTTTCCAAGGCCAACCAAATAAATTCGCGTATAATATTTTTAAAAAACAAAAATAATATTTTCTAGAACAAAAATACTGATGTTAGTGTCAATTATTTTTTGTTAGTACAATTAAATTAAATAATGTCAAATATGATTAAGATAGAAACTGTTTTATCTCTTTGACACCAAAATTGATTTAATTGAAACAAATATATATCCAAAAAAACTTTTTTTCAATAATTAATTAAAGACCTTCTAAAGCTGATTATTTATTGGTGTTATACAAAAAGGAAATTTTTGAGCTAGACAATATTCACTATTCTCAAAATGTCTTTTATCGAAATCCCAAACAACTTAAGCCAAGATGAGTCCATTAAACCAGAACAAGTTAAAAAAACCAGAGGAAAGGGAAAAGTTTACCTCTCTTTCTGTAGTTTTCGTAACTTAGAATCAGCTCAAGGAAATCTAGCTATGACTTTTGCCGATAACGATTGGACCTGTAAGCGGGCCACAGAGAATTTGCCTGGCGATGTCATTTGGTATCAATGTACAAAATGTACAATTCGTTTAAAGCTTTATAGCTTAAATGACTCTATCCTTATTGAAATGACAGACGAGGTTCATGATCATTCAAAATGGGAAAAGCAAAAGACGAATTATGTCATCAGAGAGCCAGCGAGAAGTAAAATCATTGAATACGAAAAAATGAGTAAGTAAATTTTTTAAATTTCTAAGTTTAAACATTCATTAATTTTTATTTTTTCAGATCTGAAACCATCAGCAATTCTAGACATGCTAGAAAAACAAAAAATCGAATGTCCGAGCAAAAAACAACTGAACAATTTTCTAGCAAACTATCGTCGTAATGAACATGGTAACAAATGTATCACAATGAATGAGTTAGTTGAGTATGTTACACCAAGATCCCGTATTTCAGAAGATTTAGATCGACCATTCATTGCAGCCTATGAATACGACGCATCAAGTATTGAAAAAAGATGGTTTAAGCTCTTCATTACGACTAAACGCCTTGTTAAATTAGTACCGAAGACAAAACATGTTATGGCTGACGCAACTTATAAACTAGTATACGAAGACAATCGGAACAACAGACCATAATAAGAACTTTCACAAACGAGCGAACAGAAGATTTTGAGTTTTTGTTCAAATCCATAAAAAAAGTAGTCGAAGAGATTGAGATGATCAGCTATGAACCAGATACACTAATAGCTGACAATGCATTAGAAATCACAAACGGTTTTTTTAGCGTGTTTAACCTAAAAAAGGTAAATTTTCTTACATTTCGATTAAAATATGTTAATTTTTAATCTTTTTTAGAGAATCAACTGTTGGGCTCATGCTTGCATGCCTTATCTCGTCAGCCAAATGAAACTCAAAATGTGAATGTTTTGTGTATCAGCGTATCTGAAGAATCAGATTCGGGCGATCCGCCTGTACAAGAGCCAATATCAAAAAAAAATCGTCTTGAAGAGACCCTAGCCGTTACTCCACAACCCGAAGTTAAAAAAAAACGCGGTAGACCAGTTAGATCAAACAAACAAAAAAAAAGTAAATTGAATATTATTTTTGCCTATATTTAATTATTTTTGTTCTAATTTGATACAAATTGTATTACTAATTTTATTTATGTACCTTTTTTATTATAATAGAAATAAAAAAATACATTTGTTCCTTAGTTCAGTAATTTTGTTTTTCATTTCAATATTAATAACATAACTGATAATTACATGCCAAATAAATTGATTTCATAAATGCAAGAAAACTATCAAAATTTTAAGTCTCAATTAGCGAACATTCTACATAATAACTTATCACAGCATACTAAATCGATATATCTGTCGAGACCAGCTTCATAATTAGTTCTTAGTAAAACACATCTTCAGCCTTTTCATAAAAATATTTTTGGCTTGAAGTTCAAATAATAAAATATAATTAAAAAATATAAGTAGGACAAGTTGAATTTTGAAAAAAAAAAATTTTTTTTAAAACTCTTTGGACTTTCTAGTGTTACAATAAGACTTTTCTTTAGTTTTATAATTGATTATTAATTTTCTTTCTATTACACACTGTGCATTAGCCCAACACATAATCCAACTTAATTTGCAGCTTCCGATAATATGTAATTAAAGTTTATATCGTGAAATTTTCCCAAAGCATTAAACAAAATATGAAATTTTGTATTGTATTTTAAAAAGTATCATACAGGTAGCAGTAATATTGGTTAACGAGATTAGATAATCCATTTAGTACTTACCTTTTCAAGGCTAAGCTCGAATATAGGATATATATGAAATTGAACTTAATATGAGTTAATTGATTAATTGATTGATTATTTTGATATCCTTTTTGATCACTTCATTTAATTATACTCTTCTAAAAAATAGTAAAAATACATAATATTATCTTTTGGCTTTTTGCAAAATAATTATTTTCGCATCACGATTTTCATTTTTAAAATTTATTGTTTAAAAAGTAAAGCCGCTAAATTAAAATATTATTTAATCATTTTTGTCTAAGAGATAAAAAAATAAATCAAAATACTACGTTTTTTTTTTAATTATCAATTTTGATAATGATTTATTTAGAAAAAAAACTATTTTAAGCGAATATTTTTAGACATTAGAGACTTTGAATTTATTTTATTCAAGGATTTAAATTTGAGTCTTGTGATAAATGATAAATCCTTAGTCATATGAAAGGTAAAAATTCATTATAAGCTCGATAATCATGAAAGAGCGTACCGAAATGAGAATGACATGAGGATGAGCAAGGGTGAATGCATAGGATCTACTTGAGTGGAGATCTAAAGTGATGACCCTATGCTTCACAAGGAGTGAATTAGGAAAAAAAAGTGAAAACTACAATTTTTTAATTTTTCGGTTTCAAAAATATTTTTTTTTAAGTCTTTTTTAATCTGATAGAAAGTAGGTTTATTGATCCTTTGGATAAGATGAATTTTAATAAAAAGAGGCCTCTTACTTTTATAGTCCAATTCTTTTTTTTGTCAATTTATTTTGGATTTTTTTTTAATTTATTTTTTATGAGTATTTTTATGATTTTTTATTTTTTATTAAATTGCATTAAACAAACTTAATAAATATTTAGAAAAATTATTTTTTTTTTAAATTTTATATTTTTCAAGTTTAATTTGAACTTTCGATAAATAAATATATTTTCTTGTGTATAATGACCTTTTATGGTAAGGCAAATATAATATATCAACAAAAACAAATTTAATTAAGATTTGGAGTTTCTTTTAAAAAAAAGTCAAAATTAAATTTAATAATATATTTAATGATAAGTTTTCTTCATAATTTTTGAATTAATATTTATTTACTCTTACGATTTCAAATATAAATTGATGATCATTTTAAAACTAATCTGCTTTAAGATCAGATACAATTTACTATTGATTTTGATTTCTGGTTGTTTTACTAAAAAAACATCCAATTTATTTATTTCTTTCCAAAAAGAAAAGTGATATGGAATGAAAAGTTGCTAGAAATTTTTTTAAGATACAAATTCATGAATTAATAAAATGACTAAATTTAGACCTAAATAAAATTTTAAAAAAGTTGAATAAATTTTGAAAAATCTATTATATATTATAAAAATATTTATCTGATTTTTAAATTTTTCTCTAGTGGATATAAACCAGAAGTAATAAAATAATCATTATTTAAACTTAAAATTAAAATTCTGATCTCTTATATTAAAAAAATAAGTTCAGCAAGCTAAAAATAAAATATCCATCATCTATACCAGTTATAATAAAAGCTCTGATCAATTAAACAAGAGCTTAAAAATTTAATCTAAATCAAAAAAAATTTAATTAAGTTGAAAAATTTAAGAATGAATAATGGCTACTTTTATTTTTATTGTAAGGTGTTGTTATGTTACATAATTTATTATTAAATGAGGAATCATTTAAATAAATATAAAGTTATTTTTAAGCGAAATTTATTTTTTGTTTAGTTGATTTGAATAGATAACTTGGTCATTTATTTTTTGATTAAGTAATCTAGAAGGCGAACAATAACATAAAAGCCATCATAAGACAAAAGAGACCCATAGCCTCGGACAAAGCGAAACCTAAAATGGCGTATGAAAACAATTGCTGTTTCAAGCCTGGGTTACGGGCATAACCAATAACTAAACTTCCGAAAACTGTACCAATACCAGCTCCTGAAATTAATTTTACATTTAATTTAAAAGACTAAATTCAACAACAACAAGAGTCTTACCAGCACCAGCTACTCCTACGGTGGCTGCTCCAGCGCCAATGTATTTGGCAGCTGAATCGATATCGCTTCTAATAGCACTGGTTTGGATCGAAGCTGATTGGACTTTGTTCAAGGCAGCTGGCAAAGTTACAATTGGCTTGAATGATGCTTTGTTGAACAATAAAGCTCTACTAACACTTGATCTAATTAAGTTGGCCATTTCAATTTTTTTATGGTTTAATAAATTAAATCTATGTAAAAATTAATAAATTTATAGAAATTAAAAAAAAATTTTGAAAAAAGTCATCAAAAGAAAGCCTTGGACAATAACAATACTTCGAGTAAAATAAAACAAAAAACATCAATTAATATTCTAGTTTTAACAAATTGTTAATATTTAAATATAAATAATTAGACAAGCGTCCTTTAAAATTATTTTTTTCTATTTGATTCAAATAAAAAGACCTGTTTAGTTGTCATATTCTATCAAACAGTCGCTATACAATTGATATATTTCCAAAATTTCCTACTTGGATGATTTTTTCTATCGACTTGTTTGATTTTTTAATAAAATTTTTGCTTAAGAGCTCATTTGTTTTTTATATAATTTGAACGCTTTGATTTGAATGCATATACATGTGTTTTGTTCGCTTATAAAAAAGCTGCAAACTAAAATTTTAAATTATCATTGCAAATACATAAGTCACTTAGCAAATTTTATATAAGCTTTCAGAATTCAAACTTAGATTTTCTGCTAAAATGAAATAATAAAACTATATTTCCCTTCACCTCTATTTCAGACAAGACGCTTTTAGCTGCTAATTCATAATATTAGTAAATGTATAATGTAAAGATCTCATGAAATTTTAACTAGAAAAACAGTGTTATGAATTGACTGATATACATTTTTTCTTTTTTTACCAACATTTCTTTCCAAAGAGTAAATGCAAATCAAACCTTACTTTACGTTAAAAAGTAAATACAAATTTTATTATAAAAATTAAATTATTAGCTTCAAAAACTTCAAAATTTATATCCTTTTTAAATGATTCTCACGTTTTGTTTTTTATTTTATAGATTCTAAATCTTTCTAAAATCATACTATTTAATCAAAATTTTTGGACCATCCTTTTTAACAAATATTTTATGAAATTCTGGCAGCCTTATTTGGTACTTTTTCAAGTGATACTAGTAATATTATGAAACAAATAATTTTAAAATTTCAGAGAAAAAAAAAATTAATTAATAGACTACGTGCTTGGATTTTAGCACAATTTCTTACTCAATATAATTTGAATTGAATAACTTACAACATTTGGATACTTATTTAAAATACAATAGTTAATCTTTAACTACATGAAAATATTTATTCTTATACTTAATTTTAATAGATAGCTTAGATATTTTGAAGTTATAAAATTTGATAGCAGTCTTCTACTAATTGTGTTATTTAAAATTTTTATTTGTCTATAAAAGACTTTTTTAAACTGTTTTCATATTTATAGCAATTGAAATTATAGATTTTATAATAAAGATCAAGATTTTATATTTTTTTAAAGAGTTTTTATCTAATTAAATTTTAATCTTATGTAATTAATTATAATAGATTTTAGTTGATAAAAACGATAGGATTAAAAGTATTTTTCTTTGTAAAAACTGAGTGTTCTCAAGAAGCTTTAGTTTGGTGAAGACAAACAAAAAAATAAATAATAATGTGTCAAGGAGTAAAATCTTTGTTCTGCACAGCCAAAATACTTACCAATTGACGTAAAAGAGGTTAATCTTCAAAAAAAAGACCTTAATTAAGAAAAACCATCAACTTTGTAACCTTTTTTCTCAGTAAAATTAACTCAACTCACCATAATCAAGCTTTTCGAAAAAGAATTTTCAGCTTTGTTTAATGAAAGTGAAAGGAATGAATCTGAAAATGGAGTAAACCAAATAAGACTTAATGAAACTGTTGTTTTTTTATTACATTTTTTATTTTATATGTAAAACACTGATCATATCAGTTGGCAATTTCCACTCACCTTCTCAACAAGAGGCCATCTATTTGCCAAGAATTGCGTACAACGATATAACTTCTTCACAAACCGTGTAGTTAACAATTGGAATATGCTGAGAGAAGATGAGAATCTCAATCAAATTTTAAAAGAAAAAATAGATATATTCTATCAAAATATTATTTTTTGCACATAATCTGTTATAAAATTTCATGTATTTTTTCTTATGCATTGCTATTAACCACTGTATTAACAACTATGTGCTTTAACTATTTTGGTAAAAATTGTAATTTTTTAAAAAGTAAAAAGAATTTAAAGGCTTTAAGCCACAGAGCTTATTTTTTCTAATCAATTAATTTAATTTTATTTCTTATTAACATTTTAAATAATATCAAAATAAAATGCCAAAATCAAGAAAAAATTGTTATTTTGTTTAAATCTGGTTTAAGTTACCATAGCTACAAGCAAAAAATTGTTTGTTAACCAACAACAATAATATATTTAAGTTTTATTAGCATAAAATTTTTATAAAAAGTTTGCTTATAACTAGTAGTAAGTTAGGAATATCAAAAATGTCTAAAATATATTCAGCGGGTCAATATGATCAAACCTTTTCACCAAAACGAATGCAAATGTATCAATTGTCAAAATCCGAACTAGAACAAGTAGCTTAAAACTTTAAATATTTTACTGGTCATTTAAATTTAAACAAATTTAGAGGCCACCTCACAGACATGATGAAACCAATTTTATTGCTAACGATAAGGGACATCTCTTGAAAGGAGTTGGAAGATCAAAAGGCAATCCATTTGGAGATTATGTTGGAACATGGGATCTTCCAAAGACTATTCCAGGACCATATCATTTAGTTAAAGTATGAATATATATTACTAGGATTCATAAATATCTATTGATTGTTCTTAGACTGGAAGAACCGAAAAAAATGTTGAACAACTCTATCAGAAAAAAATAAATACTGATCAATCAATAAATCAAGTTAAAGAACAACAAGTATATACTTAATACAATTAAAATCTGTTTTAAAAAATTAAAAAATTAAATTTAAGAAACCATTGGCTTTACAAAATAATAAATGATTTTATTGATTAATTATGTAACTCTATTGGTACATTTATTTATTTTGTTCATAAATACAATATTTAAAAAAAAAATTTCTGATTAAATCATTTGCCTGGTCGTATTAGAACGAGAAATTTTTAATAAAAAATTTAATTATGATGCAAAATAATGTCAAATAAAATAACCAAATTCCTTAAGATGTAATTTTAAGCGAGAATTTAATCGATCCATATCCCTTTCTGGTGTCTCTGAATATATTTTTTGCCCAGGCATCACAGACAATTGTAATTTTTTGATTATAATTCACTTCAAATTTAACTACAACCAACGGTTGAGTGTAATTTTCTTCATTTCTTAAGAAAAAATCTTAAGAAATATAAAAAAATTAAACTGCTTCTTACTTATATGGATAGAAGTAAAATGGAATACTTCCAAAGCATGAATTGTCATCGTTAGGAGAACCATATTTAATTGCTTTAATATTTTGATCATCATTATCAGTCTTAAAGATAAATTTTAATTTTTAAGTTTTGAATATTTTTTGTATTTACTTCGCCTTTACACGTAAAAGCAATGTGATTTAAATTTTCCTTTTTTGAATTAAAATTTTCAATTTCACAAGAATTTTGATGAACATTTTGATACGTAGGGAAAAGTACTGAGCCAGGATACCAAGTAAAAATCTAACAAAAAAAATTCTATTGTGGAAATATTAGAAAAATATTTTACTTGATTGAGCTTTAAGAGAACGCATGGTGAACCTGTTGAAAACCCATAAGATTCATTTCTAGAACAGTTTAATTTATTTAAAAAATTCATATAATCATAGCAATCAGAAGAATTAATTTGATTTAATTCATTGTTTTGTAATGATTCACAATTTTTTAAAACGTCGTATTTATTTTCATAATCTTAAAGCAAAAAACTTATTGTTCTTTAGAAATTTTGACTTATTTCAAAATAAAAACCTCTTAGAAAAATATCAAGATTTTCTACATATTTTTTATAATCATTTGAATTTAATACGCTAAACTCTATTTTAGAGGATCCAGTTCCAATATGAGGTCTCATACCCATTCCAGGAAAAATATTGCCATCAACTGAAATTGGACTACCAAGTCCTATATATTTTGGTTGAGTTAAGTAACTTGATCGGGTAATACCCATAAATAAGGCCATCATTGCCCAAGCGAATCCTCCTAAAACTCCATAATAAGTCATGTACATAATGCTAACATATGCTAATTTAATTATTAAATTAATAAAAAAACTTCAATCTTTAAAGATTAAATTACCCCAGCTTAAACTATCACGTCCAAAAAATTCTTTTTCTTTATTATTCCAAATACCTAATCCAGCATTTTTTAGTTTGGTCTTTATGAAAAGAGCCTTGTTTTCTTTAAACGATATCTTTTTCTTATCATCATCTTCATCAACGTAGTTATTAGCCGTCATTTTTACCAATTTGGTTAAAATTTTTAAATCAAAATTTATTTTTTGATTTCTATAAGCAGTAGTGCAGCTTTTATTTAAGTCAGATAAAAAACTTGTTTTTATTGTGTTTAAATTGACGCGCTATTTTGTTTTTGAAAATTTCGTAACATTTTATTTTTGATAAAATAGTGTACAAAGAATTCTTGATTCAATCATTTTTTAACAATTTCTAGTTAAAAAAATGAATGAAGGCAAAAAAAAAATTTTTAATTTGTAATTATTTTGAGTCATTTTGAAAGCTTCAGACGATTCCTCTAAAAAACAGGCTTTTTAAAAACTTTATTTGAATAAAAATCAAAATAAGCCAAACTTGATTCAATATCTTTTAAAATGATAAAATTTTCCATTCATTTTTTTATCAAGTTACTAAAATCAAAACCAATTAAATTTTCTTGTTAAATAATAGTTTTTACTTTAGTCTCTATTTACAAAAATTTTTTTGAAATTTTAAAAAACAAAAAACAAATTAATATTTTGGTTTTTTCAAATCGCCTGAACTTTCGCCAGCTTTTCTTTTTTCTATTATCTTCGAAATTGAAGCCCACTCTTTTTCCAATTTTGCTTTTTCCTTTTGATCATTCTGACCCCTTCTTGTCTTTCTTCCTTCATTCATTTTAACTCCAAATTGAAATGCAGCTCTTGACAGAATAAATGAGATGCTAAACTGATGAAAAAAATTACAATTTACTTTGGCAAAGCCTCTTTGTTGCTCATATAATTGCCGTATTCTTCATTGCTATCAAAATCCCATCGATTAATTGGTCCTTTTTTGTTCCCCATGTCCATCTTAGAGAAATCTGCCTCCTCATCTGAGTCGAAATTTACATCTTCTTCGGCATTAGTTCTTAATTTTAAGTTTATTTTTTTTTGGAATTTTCCAAAATTAAATATCTCACCCAGGATAGCATTCGGCATATGAGTCCGGATCAAAACTGATATTCATTCCTGGCTTTTTATCTTCTTTTTTTTCATTCTCCAACTAAAATTAAATTTATTTTCAAAAATCATGATAGAAATTATGATAGAAAATCAACCTCTTTATTCGCATATTTTTGATTTATATTTCGAATGAATTCAGATGCTGCTTCTTTAGTTGGGGCTTGAACTAAAGGTTCTTCCTGGAAGCAAATTTTAATTATCTTTGTTTAACATTAAAAAATTATACAAACATTTTTGCTTTCTCCAAAATAATTTTTAACTTTTGTCTCTTTTGGTTGTGATTTTGTCTTTTTGGTAAAATCGGCTACATATTCATCTACATCGTCATAAATCCTTGAATAAAATTTAATTTAAAACATAAAATTAAAATTTTTCAATTGCTAAAATATACCCTAAATCAGCATTTGGATTTTTTTTTGTTTCGACTTCATCAATTTTGGCAATTTTTTTTTTCAATTTTTTTCCTTCACGTTTTCCATGTCTCAAATAGGACAATATTTGAGTTAATTTGTTAATTACAATATCATTAGTGGTTAAAATAGCATTTTCCTTGACAGAAAAAAAGTTTTATCTTACTAAAAAATAAATGTTTTTATCTCACTAACCTCGCTGTTGGCACATTCTGCTTTACTTCTTACCGAAGTAATTGGTACATCGGTTTCATCATCATTCAGATCGACAATATAAGCCATTCGGTTTGGTAGAAATAAATCATTTGATTTAGGTAAATTATTTTCAAAAAGAACTCGAAACACATTACGACCAATTTTAGTCTTGAACAATATTTTTCCATCTTCTCCAACCGATTCCTCAGTTTCATCGATTTTTTTATTCTTGGAACCCAGAACACTTTTATTTTCTTCCAATTTTCTATAAAAAATTCTTTACAAGCATAGCCCTAATTAGGCAATATTTACTTTTTGAATGCGAATGGTGTATCAAGAGACTTGTTTAGAGCAGCAGCTAAAGCTGCAGTTTGAGTTTTTGGCAAAATTTTGGGCTTTAGGTTGGTTTTAATTTTATCCTCGGGATTTTCTTCATCTTCTTCTGAGCCTTCTTCATCAATTTCTTCTTGTAATTTTTTATTTATTACTTGACTATCAATTGCATCATCATCTTCATCACCATCTTCTTCCATGTGGTGGTCGTCTTGTTTGCTCTGTTCTCGTATTTTTTGCAATAAAGCATAATCAAGACCTTTTACCAAATGTGTATGCTCAAGATCTCCACCCAGATACTTTGATTCTTCAATTATTTTGCGTCTTCGCTCTGCGTTATCAGTTCTAATTTATGCTATTAAATTTAATTTATTTTAAATTAATTTTAAGAGATACAAGCTAAAGCCTGGACCAACTGCTCGGTAACCAGTTTGTAAAATTTCAGTTTGATCAAGCTCATTCTCGCCTTCTTTTTCTTTCTCTCTTCTTTCTTTGGCACGATCTCGATATTTTTCGGAAAGTTCTTTCTGCTTTTCTTGGGATTCCTTTACCAATGCAGCATAATATAGCTTTTTTTCTTTTCGTTTTTCGGCAGCTTCACCAGTTAATTTCTTTCTAAGAGAAAAACAATTTTATTCCAGCATTTTTAATTAAAATTAAGAATACTTTTTGGCTGAACTAGTGGTTCCGCGAACAGTTTGAGGTGCTGTTTGAGATCGAACCGTATGCATCGAAGGAGTCATCAGAAGCTTACGAAAATCTTCATTTGTCATGGGTCTAATTAGAAATTGATAATTATATTGTCAAAATTTTAAACAAACAATTTTTTTCATACCCTGATTCATCTTTTTGAGGATGGACATAGTTCGATGGAGCTTGTGGGTTTGCAAAATTGTTACCTAATATTAATATTGCTTATTAATAATAGAAAAAAGATCAAAAACTTACTGCTCATTTTGGTGAAATGTCAATTTTTGGTAAAAATTTTGGTTTATTCAAATTTAAATTATTTATTTTATTAAATATTCAAAAATTGAAAATTTGAGAATTTCATTTTAGAATTTGTATGTATTGAAATTAATTTTTCATTTGCAAAATTAATTTTACCATTATTTAGAAATAAGTTTAAAAGAAAAAAAATTTTTTAATTTACTAAAATAAAAAATATTTTGATGGATAAGTATGGCATTACGTGGTTTGTAAAATGATAAAAAAATTAAAATTTTTGTATTTATTTTTATAAGGAAATGATTTTAAATAAAATAAATGATTCAATATGCAACAAAAATTAAATTTGAATGAAATCTTAAAGAAAATAGATATTTGAAATATTCTTGAAAAATTTCTTAACCTGACTAACAACATTATTATACTGATTAATATCTTATGTCATTTATATTCTATAAATTTGATAAAAATTTACCAAAGAATAAAATATTGCGGTGGATTGGTCATTAATGGTTGTTAATTTTAAGGGGAGCGGTTACCTTTAGTTCTCGCGCTGCCATTTTTGGCAGCGGCGACACGTGCCTATGTTGAAAAAAGTATCTACTCCGACAGGTTAAAATCTTTCAGGGAGATATCTCATAAAAGAAAAGCGCTTCTCCATCGCTTTCTGGTTTCATATTTCCGTAGCAACCTAATTCTACCAAATGGTAGGATTTTGTCTTAATTAAGCTTGGTCACTTACTTAAAATGACATATACCAAATAGGAGACAAGGGCAACCTAAGGTAGGACGAACACTAGAAATTTGAATTTCGAAAATCTCCAAAGAGCTTTATGGAATGAAAATCAAATGGGGCGAAGCTATGGAAAAGGCAAAAGATCGACTTGGTGAAAATCCAAAGTAATGACCGTATGCTCCACAAAAAGAAAATAATGCAAAAAAATGTTTCATTAATTCAACATCATATCAAATAGGAAGATTTTAGCATTTTTTTTTAATAATATTAAAATCAACTTTATCAATTATTAGTCTATTATTTAATCGAAGTTGACATTAATTCAATGGTTAAACCAATTCTCTTTTTGAAAAAAATGAAAAATTTTCTTTTTTAAAAATGAAGTCTATTGAATTACAATCTAGAATAGATTATGAAATTTTGATATTTATTTACTTTTTGGATTGTTTTGTTTTTTCAAATTAGTAATGAAGAAAAAATAGTAAAGTATAAAGATTCTTCTAGTTTAACCAGGTCGTAAGTACTCAATAAAGTCTTAAACTGAATCAATCGTACTCTTAAATCCATATAAATGAAAATAAAGTATCTTAAAAAAATTTAAAAGAAGTATAAAAGCTTTAAATGGCGAGTTCATCAATTATTTAAAACTTTTTAGATTGTAATTAAAAAAATAAAACTCTTCTATTTTATTCTGATGTATTTTTTATCGATAGCTTTTTGTTTTATTTTCAAATATACACTTTAAGAAATATATTTTGGATTGAGTTTTTAATTTAAATTAAACATAGTAATGAATGAAAAAAAGTAACAAGTTTTTCATTTAAAGAATAAAATAAAATGATATTAGCGTGAAAATAGAAATATTTTTTGGTTTTAATTATTTTGACAAGCATATTAATTTAAACTACTCACTATTTTTTTTTTAATTATTTAATAATAAATATTTTTATGAATATTTTATTTGAATTTCAAAATTTTTATCAAGTATTTTAATTTAAATTCTTAAATTTTGTTTTTGTTTATTTTAATTAAATATTCGTGGAATATTGAAGGGATATTTCTTTTAATTATTAGACCTAAATTAACAAAAAATATTCGTTCAAATATCATACTAACAAAATTGAATTCGAAGCAATTTTTTGATGAAAAGCGAATACAACTAATCGACTAATCATTTTTCATTAGAAAAATTTTATTTCTTTTCAACATTTTAAGAACTCATTGAAAAAAATATTCATTAACATTTAATCGAAAGACGCTTTATGCGTCTGAATATTAATTTTCAACCTTATATCATTTTACTTTAAGTTTTATTTTTCAAAATTGTAGGCTTTGATTGTAACAAGTTCTTTTCACTTAATTTTCTCTTAAGGAAACTTGGAAGCCTTAATCATCTGTAAATTTGCTCTCAAAACTCTTTTAAATATTAAATTAAAAATAAAATTTCAAGAACAAATATTTACAGAAATATGTGATATTAGCTAATTTTATTTTAATTTAGGCAAAGAGGTTCTATCTTCAAATTTCACTTGATAAATAATTTTAAAGTTGAAAATATACCAGTAATTGTGCTTCAATGGGTCACTCTTTCAAAATGTTAAGTCGAGTTTTATTTTTAGGTTTTCATTGATAAAAAATTAAATTCTTTCTAAGTAAATGGTATCTTGGAAACAGTGTTGTAAATAGATTTAATAATATTTATATATATTAGCTTTTATTGACTTAAAATCCTTAGTTTTGATTTAATTAGCTATGATGTAATTTTAATTTAAAAAAAATAAATTCCAAAATATTTGTTTTTGACAATTAATAATTCTGAATTTGTGGATTATATTAAATGATGGCAAATAGCCACAATAAAATAGGGTAAATTAATTAAGGTTTGAAGATAATCATAGACTTGGAACATTAATCGTATATTAATTTGAATTATTGTCTGGATATTTGGAAGCAATTTAACTAAAATTGAAGATTAGACTACTAAACTTATCTTAATAAGAAATTAGATTTATGACGATACAATATTTTATTATTTATAGTATTTTTTTTCGAATGCAAGAATAGATTTCAGAGAATTTATTTTCTTTAATCATATTAAGTGCTTTGTTTATGAGCTATACATTAATAGCATGAAGTTGATTGTTAATTAGTGCAGATATAAACAAAATCAGTATTAGATTTATAAATTTGAAAATATTTTGTGTTTCAAACAGATAAATTACGAGCTTTTAGCATAAATTTTAGCTTCAGACTATGATAAAAAATAAATGAAATCAGACCTGTGGCATAGTCAAGATTTACGAGATGGCCGACTATTTTTTAAAAGATCTTGATTGCAAAATATGATAAATAAAAAGATTATTTTTCTAAAAATTTATTTAAATTAATCATGTAAATTAATTTAGTTAAATCGTATAACCTTTTGTAATAGTAATTTGAGTTTAACAACAACACGGTTTAAAATATCAAATTACAAGCTATAGAATATCGATTGAGGACAAATAATTTGTCTGTGCTAACTCGCAAACTTCCATTATTATTCAGATGTTAATAGACATTAATCATGTTAACAAAAAAAACAAATATATTGTACAGATTGAGTCCAAATAGACTACGGCTAATATTCATAAAAAATTTCTATCATTTGTAAATTAGGTAAAATTTCAAGTTTAATGAGAGCTATTGATCTAAGATAAAGACTTAATCCATAACCAATTTGCTTGACATATTAATCAACATTGGAGAGTGTTGTTTGATGCGTCTACTTGGCCAACACAAGCTATGAGAGATAATCGCATTTGATTTGTATTTATTTATAAATCTGAATACCAAATCAAGTGTGACCATTTGTTTGTTTTACTAAATTGGAAACCTAGAGCATTTTGATATAAAAAAACCATCGAGTGAAAATACTAAGAAAACAAATCCCAATAGTCTTTTTTGTTTAAATTCAAAATCTAACTAATAAAAATTATTTCTTTTCTACGTATTGATCCTAAACAGATTTTTCTCACTAGAAAAAAAAATAAAAAAAAAACATCGACCAATATTTTATTAATCACTAGGATAAAGCAACCTAAAAGATTAGTTTTAGCAAAATTTTAATTTATTTTCTTTTAGATAAATGAGTACAATAAAATAGCTTTGTTTTTTTGTGAAGCCTCTTGTTTTTTTTAATCCAAAATGGCATCTATAATATCTACAAATCAGTCATCAATAACCAATACATTTGGAAATCTTAATTTAAATAATCCGAGTGTGACTTTAGTTGCCAAATTTGATTACAAGTCCAAAGAGCCCAATGAGCTTGATCTTAAAAAAGGCGAACGTCTACTACTGCTTGATAATTCTAAGAATTGGTGGTTTGTGCGCAAAGCAGACACAGATAAAACAGGGTATTGCTATTTTATTTTAATATATTTATTTTTATACATTTTTTAAAATAAATTTGATACATATTTTTTTAAATAAATTTATTAATTAAGATATGTACCTTCTAATTATGTTAAAAAAGAAAAAAAGTCTTTATTGGAAAAAATAATTCCAAAAAAATTGCAAACATTGGCTTCGAATAATCCAGAAAATGGTCAAAAAACGCAGCCACCAACGCCGACCAGTCAACAGTTGAACTCGTCAGTTTCGTCCAATTCGACGACTAGAAGCGAAAATTCAGGCTTGGTGCGCGCTGTTGTCAAGCACAAGTACAACGCTGTCAAGTAATCGGTTTCGGAATTTATTTCTGACCAACATATTTAATTGCTTTTAATTAAGACCAGATGAGCTTACTCTGAGTGTAGGCACTAAAGTTATCGTTTTGGAAAAATATGGTGACGGCTGGTGGAAAATAGGGGTCGATGAGTCCCAAATAATTGGCTTGTATCCCTCAAATTATTTGCAAGAAGACCTCAACATTTCATCAAACTCTTTACAATATAAGAATGTAATAGATAAATTAATTATTTTTGATTTTTATTTTTTTTTTTCTATTAATATTTTAGATAATGAAAAATTCTCCCTCTCGTGAAAAGCAAAACGCGTCTCCGATCACTCCCATGTCGCCCAAGCTGTTCGACAATTCGAACACCAACTTGGACTCAAGCTATCCAAAATGCGAATCCATATCGTCTGGTGAGAAAGATATTGAGTACTTGCGAGTTATTTACCCATTCAAAACCAACTCAAAGGCGACCAATTCGTACACAAATGAGCTGGGTGTACAAGTGAATGAAATAGTAAAGCTGGTCGAAGATGACATGGAGGGTCTTGACTGCGACAAGTCGTGGCTAAAAGTATTCAATAGCCAGGGAGTCACCGGAATGATACCTTCCAAGTGTGTTGAACCGCTATTGGAACATCAATTACAAGACTTTGTATTTATTCGCCGACCAGCCTCGAATGGAGCTCTGGCTTATAACAAATGGTATTTTGGTAATATAACCCGATTTGAGACCATATTACTATTGAATAAATATGCCACTAATGGCGACTTTTTGGTCAGAGATTCGGATGTAAGTTGTTTTTAAAATTGATTTTATTTTATTTTAAAATGGCAAGAAAAATTATTTTAATTCAATATTTTAATTAAATTTAAGCTTATTATTTGTAAAAATAAAGACCGATAATTAATGCTTTTTAAAATCACCATGGTCCAATTATTAATTTTAGCCTAGTAAAAAATATCAAGAGCTTTTAGTTGCTCTTGAGTCAATAGCTCTTGAGGAATTTTAAGAATGTTTTTAGTTTATTAAAAATAAAAGAAAATATTTTTTTATTTTTTTCTTCTTTCAAAGAATGGATGCTTTTCAATATCACTTAAATCGGACAGTACTAACAACAAACACTTTAAAGTCATTTACAAGGATTCGAAATTCTTAATCGGCAAAAAAATATTCAATCATATGCAAGAGTTGTTGGATCATTACCACAAGAATCCGATATTTGACCAAAATGGAGAAAAACTTTATTTGGTCAGAGCTTTTGAACCGCCAAGTTTTGACTCGTTGTTTATAAAAAAATGAAATTTTGTTTAGTAACAGTAAAGCTGACAATACTCGATGGTTGCTTCTGGTAAAATGAAGAACAGGAGACAAAGAACAGATTGTATATACTAAATTTAAATAATGGTTTATTTTTTTTGAATTTTATTCATTGAAAATTTTTTTAATATTAGATCTATGTTTTAATTTTCATACTTTCATCGATAATAAACAAGAAGAGAATTGAATTTTTTCTACAAGTTTTAATGAAAATTAGACATTAAAGTTTTTAAAAAAGAATTATATTTTTATTTTAAAGTGCTGTTGTATCTTCCAGCTTAATATATACATATTTTTGATATGAAATATCAAATATTTTTTATTAAAATTTAATTTTTTTTAAGCCGAAAATTTAATCAAATAAAAGGTTTTTAATAACTTTTTTTTTTAAACCAGCTTGTTTTTCATTTATTAAGTTAAAAAATTTAATTAATAAATAATTCAACCTCCATTCGATTTTTCAAATCATTTAAATTATTTTTTTTTGGTTTAATGTTTAAAATTCATTGAATTAGATATTAAGATCTCTTGAAAATTTTGGAACATTTTAGATTATAAAGCGTTGGATAAATTTCAATTCGATTTTTATCTTGATTTAAATTGATAAAAATGTTTAGTTATTAATATATGACCTTGATTTTTGGTATGGTTTTTTATTTTTAATTTAAACAAAAAAGATTCAAACAGATAAATGAAAAAGGTCATTGAGCTAAATCATAAGTACAAGCAGCTTGATGTAAATATTTGGTTAATATGGTATTTCTCTACATTTAACTTAAATACAATAAATTCTCTTATCATTTCAAAAATTCAAATGTACGCACAAATTTAATTTAAATTGTTCATAGGTTTTTGAAATTTTTTCTTTATCTCTCATTATTAAATTTTTTACTGATGATTGAGTGTAAATTTTCAAAAAATAAATTCAATTAGGCAATTTTGTTGAATTAATTTTTTTTCGATCATATCCTCTCAAGTGGCTAATAAATCGATAAATTTTTAGTTTAGTTTATATGCATAAAAATTATAGCTTTAATAATACTCTTTTCTATATCAAAATTCGAAGAATTTCTTTTTTGACACTGATTAAATTAAATTTTCAGAGATGAGATTCCAAAGTTTGGTTCATGTGATAGGAGTCCTATTTCCTAGTGTACTTGGTATAGGTACAATTTTTTCTTCAATCAATTAAATTATTAATTTAAATTTTTAAATTAATTTTAAAGTATTCTCACAAATATCAACTAACATAAAATATATAGACAAGATTCACGAAGATGAACCTTTCTACTACGATCTTTCTTTTGTTAACAGTAATTTCAGCAATCCTGGTAAAAAGTCTTAAAATTTCAACAAAAAAAAAATGATAAATTAATTGTTTAGGATCTGTTCAAAACAGATACTCAACTAGAGAAAGAAATGGAGCATCTTCGGAAACAGATTCTTGTGATCAAATCAAGCGAATACCATCATATATCAGAACAGATTTAAAACTAAGTTACTTTTATCAAAAGTTTACCGAAGCTTATGGTATACCAATAATAGGATCCAATAAAGTTACAGTCAATGGTTTTAAAAGAGCATGTTATGTGTTGAAGTTCTATTTAGCTGGCAATGCAGGAATTAGAGAGAATTTTTATAAAAAAAACATTCGAATTGTAGTAATAGGAGCTTCAGAAAGTATTTTTGATATTCCTGAATATCATTTATTGCCCGCAAGCTGGAATTTTTTGAGAGGTCTTAGTCCCACTAGAAATGTACCTTTAGTCACAGTCTCCGAAGAAAATTTACTATGTTCCAATGACAAATTTAGGTAATAACTATCTTCAAAATCAATCAAAATTAATTTTTCGCCAATTAAATAGAGCTGAAGATTTAATGGTTCATCAACTTTCTTATGGTTTATTGACTATTGATGCTTTGGAACCCAAATTAACATCAGACTTAAAAGAAGCCTATCTAAGAGCCATTGAAATTGTTCCATGGAAAAATACATTTGCTTTGGTTGATATTAAGGAATATCTTGCTAGTGCAGTATGAACATTTAATTTAAAAGGATAATAACCAAAATTTATTTTGACTTTATAGATTGATGCTTATTTAGGATCCTATGGGAAAAAAGAAAATTTTATATTTACACTAAATGATTTGAAATCTCATGATCCTAACATTATTAAAATTATTAAAACTATATTTCCATGTGATAATTCTTTTATAAGCAAGTGCAGATATTCTAATGGTAAATTTTATTTTAATATTTATTAAGAAGTTTGCTTAATTTTATTCAAAAAGAAGCTGAAGTTAGCCAAAGCATTAGGATAGGAAACTCTTGCCACTCAACTAAATTAATAGCTCAATCGATTTATGCTTGGAAAACTTCAATTCCTGTAAATGTTCAGACTTCTTTAAATAGCAAAATAAGTCGTGGACTAACTTCAACAAAATCATCTACTGTTGAAGCTCCTAGAGTGCATCAAACATCCAAAAGTATCATTTTACCTGCTGTAACAACTCATTTTTCGACTATTAATGAAGAATCAGGTTTTAATTAAAGAATTTATTTTAAAAAAATCTTTATATTTAAATTAAAGATTGTAGTGACACAAACAAAAATTGCAAAATGTGGGCAATGAAAGGTGAATGTACCAGAAATCGTCAATACATGAATCTAGAATGCAAAGAAAGCTGCGGTTTCTGTTTTAAACAAACAACAACTCGGGTATTTAAAATCCAAGATTCTACAAAAAAAATCAATATATCAGGTATATATGTATAGATTCTATTTTGTTAAGAAATTAAATTTTTATAATTTAAAGTATTCGAAAATTTTTGCAAAGATGAATACGCACACTGTCCTGTTTTGGCTCTGAGAGGAGATTGTAAAACAAATCCTTTTTATATGCTTCAAGCCTGCAAAAGATCTTGTAATTTGTGCGGCGATTTGGTGAATGAAAAGAATCGAATTCATCCAACAACCAAAAAAAATTTGATAAGGAGACCTGTTCAGACAATAAGTCCAAGTTCAAGTTTTTACTCAACCAAGCCAACTATTTCAAGGGATCAAGTAAAACAGTTCATGACCAGTTCGTCTAAAGTGACCACAAGTCAAATAGCCATTTGTCAAGATTTGGTTCACTATTGCGCTGATTTAGCTGAACGTGGAGATTGTAAAACCAATAAAGATTCAATGGAATATTATTGTGCAAAAACATGCAGATTCTGCTAATTTCTAGTACCAAAAGTATTCAATAGTATTTTTAGATATTATTTGTAATTGAATTTTATGGATAGAAATTCAATAAATTAAATTAGATTTTCAATAAAATTTCATGTTTGATGTTAATTATTATTATTTTTTGATATAAGTCTCATAGACAAAGTTTTTTAAAAAAAAGAAAAAAAAAGTCAAGTATATAATAATTGATATTATTACAATAATGTCTTAAAAATAAACTTGGAAATTGTTTAGTCGAGAATAGAAGCAAGCGGTCTTAGTATCTAAGTGAAATAGAGTTGTCACCAAAGCGAACTTTTAAACCCTTCTAGGCGTAATAATTAAATCATCGTTCATAATAATGATTCTTAGGCATTTATAGTTTAAAAAAAAGTAAAATTTTCTACTAATTTAAATTTAAGTTTGATTTTCAATCAAAAGACTTAATAGTTAAAAAAAAAGCCTAATATGAAAAGAAAAAATCTGAATTATTTTACAGGATATTTTATATTTAATAACAAAATAACGATATTTCAAAATTATTTTAATAATAAAATAAATAATAATACATCTAAAACAATTTGAATAAGTTTTATTTGAGGAAAAAAATAATCATTTCATTTTATTAATTATCTCTAATCGTCAATTGTTTCATTATTATTAGCATTGTTTGATAAAACTTTGTTGGTTTCAGAGTATATTTCTCTGTGAGCGGCCATTAAGTATGGTTCTTGCTTTGATTTTACTAATAAAATATTAAATATAAAAAACAAATTTCTTATTTAAATAGATCAAAATACTTTGTTGACGATAGACTTCTTTTTGAGCTTCTGGTATCAAAAATCCATGAACCAACTCGGCAACTATTTCTTCACTTTCCAGAGCAGATCTCCTAAAAACAAAAGTCTAGGTAATTAAAACTTTATCTAATTGTTTATGCTTTACTTACGTTTGTTCAACATCATAGGCAACATCATTTATTTTGGTGGCCATTTCCTGAATCTCCTTACGTGATTCTTCATCGGCAACTTGATCTATTGTTTCCAAAATGCAATCTTCAAGATATGTTTGTACACAATCTTGTTGAGTTTTGAGCATCTTAAGAAAAAATGAATTAAAAAAATTAATTATTATTTTAATAATATTAATTAACCTGTTTGAAAATTTCATCATCCTCTCTTCTACGTCTCTCTTCTACTTGCCTCAATCCACTTTCTTCAGCTTCTCTCATGCGTCTCTGCCTTTCGGCCAACATTGCAAAGGCATGAATTTTTCTTTCCTCCTGCAAACGAATCAATTCTTTGCTCAAAAAGTCCAACATGTCACAGACAGCTTCACCTTCCAAACTTTGCAATACCTCATCTTTCAAATCATCAGCTTGATTTGTTAAATGTCGTTGACGTTGTAAAGCCAAAACTTTTTGCTTAAAAAGCTTGGTATTTGCTTGGTCAACAGTTTGTAAGGCATGAGTGCTAGCAACTTCTTTAATCAAAACTAGCTTTTCTTGCTTTCCATCATACATCTTAAAATTGAAATGATTATTTTAAAGAAATGGTGCAGATTTTGTTGCCATTACCATATTTTGTATGGCTTTTCCTCTAATTATCTTCTGAAGATAAATAATAGCCAGCTCCCTTTCCTCTTCGTCTGGATCTGGAATGTCAATTCGCGGTGTTGGTGGTCTTGGCACTGGTTTCTCAATCAGCTTCAAAAATCTCAAAGGCTTTTCTTCTACTTTTTTCTGCTCTTTTATTGATAATAAATTCTATTTTAATTTAATTAAATTCAATTAATTTAATAATAAAATTTTAAAACAAAATTAATTACAGAGTGTATGTCTTCTAGACGTTTTTCTTCTCTAAATTTTCGCTTTAAGTAGCCATCTTGAGTGTGCTGATTTCGCTTTGGTGGATCGATTTTTAACTGTAGAACAAATGGAGGCAGCGAAGCTTCCAATTCCAAGAGACCTTTTCAATCAGTGGACATTTTTATTTCTAATTTCAACTTTTGATATTCAAAGTTACCCTGATATGTATCCAAATAGCGATTTTTTACAACATAATTATCAGCATTTTTGTCTGGAAAATAACCAACTCGAGTCAATGGCGCATAAGCTTCACTTTCAAAATTTGAATATTTATCAATAATGTTCTTTTTTTTAAATTCTTCTTTTGAGTGTTCTCTTTTTTTTATAAGTTTTCGGATATCTAGAATTTTTTATTTAATTAAACAAATAAAAATAAAAAAATTTAAATAGTTCACTTTTAATATTTTCAGCTCTTAATTTTTTTATTTTAGCATCTTTTTCTTTTTGTTTTTTAACCCATAATTTGTCCAATTTTTTTGCCAAAATACCAGCTTGATTTTCTTCACGATCTTTGAGCATTTTTTTAAGCACTTCCATTCTCATGTTCTGAATTCTTAATTTTTTCAATTTTTAAAAATGTGAAAAAAACTTTATTTTTAAATTTACTCTTCGATTTCTTTTTCGCGGAACATCCACTCTTGACGTTCCATTTCGGTCATCATTTTTAATCGCTTTTCCCATTGAGATGGATCATTAATGGGTGGCAAAGTGGCTTCCCATGCACGCTTAGCTCTGGCTCGCTCGATCATCTCTACCTCAGCTAGTCCAACAGGAAGACCTCGACCATTTGCCAATGTGATCAAAGTTAACAATTCTGGCTGTTCACCAGGTTTAACCACATACTCAGGAGTATATGGATCAGTTTGAGCTTCACCATCACGGTAGTCAGTTTGGGTTCCTTTTGTTTTTGTCAAACTTGATTGTGGTCTATTCAATTCGTTTAAACGTTGCTGTTCTAGATCTTGGCTGCGGTAAGTATCCAAAACGACATAAGGCGGTATGGCGTTTATAAATGGAATTATTGGCTTTTTGGAAAATTTAAATCTGTCTTTTCCATCTACGTCATGATTCTCATATATAACATTTGGTATATTTATATTCTGATCTCCAGTCATTCTAAATGAACAAAAAGTATATTTATTATTAATGAATTTAAACTGAGAGCAATTACAGTTTTTGCAGGATCAGTTTTTCTCTAGTGTAATTTTGTTTTCCTGGCCACTCTTGGTTAATATGGTTCATATGATTTGGTAAAACTAAATTATTTTTTAGCTGTATAGTGAACCGAGGATGATGCTGTAATTCACTAAACATTGATCTATAATTTGGGCTAAAATGCTAGATAACAGATTTTAATTTAGCTTTAAAACTAAATTTATTGCTTACAATATTTGTATTTCCGCTTTTTGCCTTCATTGCCTGAAACTGATGATCAGTCTGGTTCGAAAGATGAAAGTTCTTATCGTAAATATAATCAAAAGCTCTATTTTCCATCATTCTCGGCCTTCCAAACGAATTATCACCATGCTTTTGGTGAACAATTGTTGACGTCATTTTAAAATGTAATGATTGATTTATAAGTTCTAAAAATTCTTTTACTAAAGGCCCCAATCAATATAAAACTCCTGATTTATTAAGGAACAACTCTTGTATATAAAGAAATTTGATTTAAAAAAATATATATAATAAATAGAAAATTTTGTTTCTATGGTAACCATCAAATATAAAAAAACTTACCTTCACCCAAATTTGATTAAAATTTGGATATTTTTTTAAATTTGATTTTTTTAAAGTCAGTTATCTAATACTATTTTTTCAAAGAATTGGTTGAAAGCAGTCGCTTCTGGATAATAAATGTAAACTATTGTTGGTAATATAAAAAAGTATTTAAAATTGATAAACGGTTCAATTTAAAAAATTAATTTCATCTTTTTGTCGAATAGTTTCTATAGAAATGCTTGGTGAAGATTATGGTAAATTATAAAAAATTATTTTTAGTATTCCTTCAGTCGTTATTTTTTCAAAAAATAAAAATATGGACACAAATAAGAGCTTTAAACAAAAATTAAGCTTAAAATTGAGAAATTCAAAATCAAAATATGTTCTAGGTTAATAAAACTAATATGTTGAATTTTTGAAAATATGTGTGATAATAAAGTAAAAAAGCCTTAAAAATTCCAAGTCAAATTACTCTATTATCTAATGTTTTTTCCGAGACATATTAAAATTTTTCATACATTAAAAGATCATCTAATTTTAATTTATTGATATTTTTTATATTGGTAAACTAAAATTATTCAATTTTTTTTAAAGATTGTTAGTTGCTAAAAAGAATTTTATTCTGATTCAAAATCATATTTTTCAACGGATATAAATTTGTTTACCTTGGCAATATTCATAACTAATTAGAAAAAATCCTTAATGAAAAACATATTAATAACTTTAAAATTAAACAGGTAGCTAAAATAACAAATATGAATTCATTCAATTTTTTAATTTTCACGACCACGTTCTTAAAGCTAAAATATAAATTTGGTTAAAATTTTCCAAAAATTTTAATGCGCCAACGATTGACTGATTGATTGATTCATTTTCGTTTTTTAGCGAAGACACCTTTAGCTTATTTTTATCAAAGTTTAATAAAAAATAACCGAAAATTTTTCAGAAAATTTTATAATAATTATCTTTATTCATTTTTTTCATAAATATTATCATTCTATTTTAATATTTTGAATAAAAATGATATGATGATATTTAAGATAAGAATTAAACTAAGAAATAAAAAGAATTGAATTTTTGTTTAAAATTAGATTATATTTTATTTTCAAAATTGTTATCCCTTTCATATTTTTAGCTTAAATTGATATCTTTTCTTATTATCTATTAAACTTCGAGCATTAAAGTTACGTTTTTTGTCTTAAAATTTATCAGAAAAAAACCAGCGTTCCCATAACTTAAGATTATATCATTAATATATATTTTTTAAATAAACATCTTCAAATCACTTTATAAAATGCATACAACTTACATAATAAAACCCTGCCTAATGTTAGGTTTAATACGTTTCAGAACTGATGTCTTTAAGAAATTGAATAATTATTTTGGGAATATGTTTATATAACAATCCTAACTATATTGTTTCCAAACCTTTGATTACTAAATGTGATATAAGCCTAATGGCTTTAAAAAAGAGATTTAGTTTTATTTATAATTGTTCTAAGTTTCACGTTAGTGTTTAAATTTTCTTCAAAAATAAAGAATTAAAGAGCACCGAAATGGTCAAACTTTGTTTAGTTAGAGTAGGTCGAACTAAAATTTAACTATTTTTCAAAAAGCAATTTAACTAGAATTTTTATCATGTGAAGAAAGGAAAATATTTTTTATATAATTATTTGTAAAATTTACTATGAGTGAAATTTTGCTCTTCATATATTAATAGAAGAAAATTTTTTTGGAAAAAATTTCAATTGAGAAATTTATTTTGGAAATAGAGTAGCGATGTGAAAATTTTGATTAAAGATATCTAGATATTTTTTAGATAAAGCTAACAATTGACGATATTCAAGTAATTGTTAGATTTCCTTATTTTATTTTATCGTTAAATAAAAAAATTAAAAACTTAACCTTTAAAAAGTAAGTTTCTGTAAAAAATTTTAACTCAGGTGAGCATCGATTTAAAAAAAATGCGTCACGAATTAAATGGGTTTCGATAAATCATGTTTTCTTATTTTAAAAAATTCAAATTGATTATTTATTTAATAAGTAAATTGAGGAAAAGTTTGACTTAATTATAAATTTTTTTGCCTTGTCATAATCAAGATCACTATTTGAAAGAACAAAAAAAATGAGACAACAATTTCACATAAAGAATATAAAAATGTGGCACTAGTTTCATTTTTTACTTTAGTTCAAAATTTTTTTGAAAATTAGAATGTTATATTTTCAAAATCAAGATTATTATATTTTTCATTTTTAAACATTTAATTAATTTAACTTTCAAAACATTTTTTAATTTTTTTTCAATAATTTTTTTTATTTAGAAATATTGATCAATTTGCCAATATTGAGTTGGCATGAATCAATTTTTCCCTAAAATCCGCTCACTCCTTTTATTGAAAATTATCACTTGGCAAATTTCATAAATTATCGAAAAAATCATAATTGAATAATTTTTCTGTTTAGGTACATTTAATAGCATGCCAACATCCACATTGATTTAAGCTTGGCATAGTCTTTTCTCAAGCGTCATGCTCAACATAAACATAATAAGATCCATTATTTTCCACAGTATTTTAAATAGTGGTTTTTATCCAAGTAATCAAGCTTTTCAAAATTGTCATTAAAATAAAATTTTTTCTAAATATTTTTCTCTAACAATACATTTATTATGAATTTAGCTAGACCAGTTTAAAGATTTTAATTTTTATTATTTTTAACGTCATTTTGACTTTGCGGTCTATTTAGAAATTAATATGACTACTGTACAAATTAAGAGAACTTGAAAGTTAAATTTCAAAATTTAATTCAGTGTTTTAAAAACTGTATAAATTAATTTAAATTTTGAATTTAAAATTAAACACAATGGCATACAAATATAAGGAGATTGATGATTTTACTTTTTCAAGCGACATTTAATAGGCAAAACAAGATTCAAAATGTTATTTAAGTGATTTTAAATAAATATTAAATATTCTTTAAGTTTTCAGTAAAATTTATTAAGCTAAAATTTTCAATTAAACAATGTCTTATCTAAATAAATTTAAATTTGATTTAAATTCATTTAAAAGATCACACAATTGTAAAGGTGATTTCTAATATTTCAAAACATTTTTTATAATTAAATAGATAAAGCATCATACAAGTTTATTTTAATTTTTAGATTTTGTTATAAATATAAAATATTTACAAAAGAAAATGAAAGAAATTAAAAAAATGAAACGAGAAATTATTCCTTTGTCAAAAGATGAATACTCATCTACTCAATCTAAACTAGAGCTTAAACTAAGCATTGATGATAATACAGACACTAGTAGTGAAGATACCAACTCTGAAATAAGAGAAAATTGGGGAGGAAGAATGGAATTTTTGTTGGCATGCATCGGCTATTCAGTCGGATTAGGTAAGAATTAAAAACTGGATTATTTTTTTAGTATTCAAAACAATTTCTTAAAGGAAATGTATGGCGATTTGGATATCTGTGCGCAAAAAGTGGTGGTGGTGCGTTCTTAATTCCATACTTCATTAATCTTATTATTGTTGCAATACCATTAATGTTTATGGAATTTTCTGTCGGACAGTTTACACAAAGAGGGCCCATTGGAGCTATGTCACGAATCTGTCCACTTTTCAAAGGAACTGGAATCGCCACAGTGGTGCTTTCGTTCTTTCTCACAACATATTATATAGTCATAATAGCATGGGATTTATACTTTTTGTTCAGTTCAATTGGCAAAGAGGTTAGATGGCAAGGATGTAACAATAGTTGGAATACAATTGATTGCTGGGATGGTTCTTTGGATCCTAGTCTAAAAACAAGCAATGATTCTCGATCACCGACCGAAGAATTTTTTAGGTGAATATTTTTTTGTTAATTAATTTATTCCTAATTGAAAAAAATTTAAGATTTAAAATATTAAATCAGAGCTCTTCTATCGAAGATTTCGGACTCCCCAAAATAGACCTTTTACTATTAGTTATATTGGGATGGATTTTGGTCTATTTTTGTATTTGGAAGGGAGTTAAATCAACAGGAAAAGTAAATTCAGAATTAATTAAATTAGTTATTTTGAATATCCTTGATTAATCTCATTCAGGTCGTCTATGTAACTGCTATATTTCCATATTTAGTTTTGATCATCATACTAGTTAGAGGTGTTACCTTAGACGGGTCAATCGAAGGACTTAAATATTTTTTGATTCCAAAATGGGGAGATCTTTTGAAGCCATCGGTAATTTTGCAATCCATATTTTAATTAATTAATTAATTAACAATCAAATTATCCTTAAGATAAACAATTTTAAAATAACTAAAATATTTAAAATTTATTTTGAGAAATTTAATTGAAAACTTTTTAAATTGATTTTTATATTTATTTTTAGACAAATTTTTTAAATTTTTGAATTTTTTTTTAAAGGTATGGGCCAATGCAGCTATTCAAAATTTTAATTCAATAGGTGTTACTTTTGGAGGCTTAATATCAATGTCAAGTTATAATAAAAAAAGCAATAAAATTTTAGGGTATTTTTTCTTAGCTTAAAATAAAATTATCTATTTTTGTTTCTAAATTAGAAATGTTTTGGCAATATCAGTAGTTGACGCGATTACTAGCTTAGTGTGTGGATCTACAGTATTTAGTGTTCTTGGGTACATAGCAAAAACACAATCAAAAACTGTTGACGATGTTATTGAGTCAGGTCCCGGTTTAATTTTTATGTAATTCATATATTTTTCTCATAAAGAACATAATTAATTTATCCTTTTTAAGGGTTCTTCCTGAGGCTATAAGAAATATGACTCTATCTCCCATTTGGGGCATATTATTTTTCACAATGATTTTCATGTTAGGCATTGACAGTCAAGTATGAGATCTAATTTAACAAAAGATCATTTTTTAAATTAATTTAATTTTTTCAGTTTACAATGGTGGAAACAGTGGTTACTACCATAGAGGATGAATTTAAGTTAAAAGTTAAAAAATATTTCAGAAGAAGAGAAATTTTAGTCTTAATTGTTTGTGTGTTCACTTTCTTTTTATCACTTCCCAACATTTGTCCAGTAAATTTTGACTAATAATTAAGTTAAAATTGGTTTTTATTTGTCTTCCATAGGGTGGAATATATTACTTTACAATAGTTGACTTTTTCTCTGCCGGCGTATCTCTGTTTTACATAGCATTTTTTGAAATCATAGCCATAGTTTGGATTTATGGTAAGAAAAAAAAATATTTTTAAACAATTTTATTTTATTTTTTCATAAAAAGGCGCAAAGCGTCTGGCAAAAAATGTGTTTTTGATGACTGGAAGCAAACCAGCTAAATATTTTGTAGTGTGTTGGTATGTTGTGTCACCTTTGTTTATCACAATAGTTTGGCTCTTCAATTGGATCAGATATGAACCGATCAAATACGGTAACTATGAGTTCCCTGCTGGTGCTCAAATTTTTGGATGGTGTATTGCTTTAGTTTCAATATTAGCCGTTCCATTGGGAGCAATACACACGTTGCTCAAATCACCAGGCAAAACATTCAAAGAGGTAAAGTTATATTAATTTAAAAAAAAAAAAATTTTTAATCATTTTTTTCCAAGAAATTTTTAACATCAATACAACCAACTATACTGGACATTGACCAAACACCGAATGAATACATTACTAACAAAGTAGAGAATAGAGCGGATTTTATTAAGAGAAATGACACATTGGCTGAAATTGTTGAGTTTTAGTCCTTGTTGCATGCTTTTGCTTTTTTTATCTTAGAAATTTATTTTTTATTTTAAATTGTAAATACGGAAAACATTTATTCTGAACTCTTTTTTAATAATAGATCACTTTTCGATATGCTATTAATTAAGAGTTTTTATTTTATTTAATCAACTTTTTGGATTTTTTGATTATTTTTAAAATAGAATTTTAATTTTATTTTTAAATTTTATGTTCAGGTGAAACCTAACAAAATATCATAATAAATAAATATTCGGATCTAAAAACTAGTTTCCTTTGACAAAAAAATTGACGCATTATTTTTTTGACCTTTATACAAATAAAAAAAAACTGAATTTAAACTTAAGTGATTTTGGCTTTTGAAAAAAATCTAATCTTCAAAATTTTTATTTGTTGGGTGAACAATTACTCAAAAAATTTTTTTTTCAAGAGAGTCCTATTTATGAAAAATAAGTTTTTAATTTTTTTCATCTTTAAAGTAATTGACTCTTTATTATCATTATTATCACTGATTATAAAATTTTGATGACCCAATTTTTTTGCTAATTTTTTCAAAATAAGTCGTAAAATTTAGGGAAAAATATAACTTTAATTGTTTAGAGATAACATTTAGAATTTTATCAAATTTACACTAGTTTAAAATATATATATTAAATTAAGAAACCTTAGATATATGCAAAGTGAAAGGCAAAATTAAATCATGTATTCAAAACCATCCCCAGTTTTTTTAATTTTTTACAACATTTTAAAGAGTCTATTTCTATTTAAAGAATTTAGACAAAATTATATATTTAATTTTTTTAAGTTTTGAAAATAATCATATGCAGATTATTAGAAAATAATTCGGAAAAGCCCAAGTAAACAAAATTTCAGGTAAACTAATAATCCATCTAGATTTCTAATAAATGCAAAATTTAATATTTGAGAGTTGCTTCTCAACAATCTAAGAAAAAAGCAATTTTTGTTTAAACTTTTCTAATATTTCTAGCTTCACAAAATAAAACCTTATAATTATAAAAATCCGGATACTTACCTATAAAAAATGCTAAAAAAAAGTAAAAGCTGGTTGAATTAAATTCATATACAGAAAAACAGCCTTAACTATATAAACAAAATTTTCGCATAAGAACTCATATTTGTAAAGTTAACAAGCATTATATATTAAATGAGATTTCACAAATTAACTTTTAGTTTAATTGATACTTTGTTGTATATTAGTTTTGTTTAACTATTCATGTGTAAGTCGAAATTCGGCATTAAAAAAATAATAAATTTAAGTTAGCTTAATCATTCGATTGAATTTGAGGCTCTATACAATTATTTGAGTTCATAATTTAGTTAAATACATTTTAATGAGTAAGAATGTATGTAATTTTAAAATTTTAAAATTTGATCAATTAAACAAATCTAAAAATTTTAATTCAAATGACGCAAATAGATCTACTAGGTTCTTTTTTAGAAAATTAAAAAAAAATTTAATTATTTTATGTTTATTTTTTTGCTAATATGCAGCAAAATTATTATATCTATATATCTTTTAAAAGTAGGTTAAGGATAGAGATATATTGGTAGAAATTGTATAAATTTAACTCCCTAAATAGATAGTTTTGCCTGAACATGAGACTATTTTGACACGATTTTTTCATACCAAAATATTTGTCCCATTTTTTTTTGTGGAAAATCTGATGGCGAAATCAATTTTTGCCAAATGTTGATGGTTTTTAACAATCAGTCAGTTTTTTTAATCATATTAGTTTTCTTTGCTTGAAGCTTCTATAAACAAGGCTCATTAGTCAAATTAAAATTTCGTAAGACTAAATCAAAATGCCTTATCAAATTATTAAGATAATTGTGATCACAAACCGTAGCCAAAATGGAATGATAAGAGCGATAGAACTTGCTTATTTTTCTCAAAGCTTAAAAACAATAAATTTAGTGAGAACATATATTAAGAGCACATGAGCGTCACAGAAAACAAAATAAAATTTGTTTATTAATTTAATTTTGTTAAGTAAGATAAATTATCTAATTGAAGCGTATCTAAAAAATATTTTCAAAGAATGTTTTTTAATTTTCAAAATTTTTAAATTTTTTTTTATTTTTTTTTAAATTGACGCTTAATTAAGAATATGGGAAGCAAAATTTAAATCAGATAATTCAGTTTAGATTTTAATTATTAAATTTAGTATTCGAGAAGTTATTAAAAAGACGCCTAAATCTGAGATATTGCTCATTAGTGTTATTAGAATAGTTTTAAATTCAAATAATGGTAATTTTTGTAATCTATTTATGTCCTAAAAATTTAGTCTTAATTGCGATTCTTAAAATGCTTTTAAGACCTAAGTTTGGGACAATAAGAAGTGATTAATTTAAATAATTTGTTAAGACCAAAAAAAAAGATTCAGCATCAAGTTCTGTAAAGGCTACTAAGGGCCATAAAAAACAAAATCTTGATGATTTAAAAAAAGAAGTTGAATTTGTAAGTAATTTTAAAAAATTGTTAAAATGTTTTAAAAATTTTATTTCATTCAAATTAGGATGAACATAAAATTGATTTAAATGAGTTAATCGTTCGTCTACAGACTGACCTTAGTAGAGTAAGTAGAGGAATTTTTTTTTGATTAAAGAACAATTAAAAATTAAATTTTATTTCAAAGGGTCTGACTGAGGAACGAGCTCGACAAGTTCTTGAAAGAGATGGTCCCAATGCTCTATCGCCACCAAAAACAACACCTGAATGGATTAAATTTTGTAAAAATTTATTCGGTGGTTTTGCAATGTTGCTCTGGACTGGTGCATTCCTTTGCTTTTTTGCCTATGGAATCACTGTAGCTTCCTATGATGATGCACCAAAAGATAACTTGTGGCTAGGTGTAGCGTTAGCAGTAGTAGTAATTCTAACAGGTGTATTTTCATATTTTCAAGAGGCTAAAAGCTCTCGTATTATGGACTCGTTCAAAAACATGGTACCTCAACAAGCTGTTGCTCTTAGAAATGGTGAGAAAAAGACTTTGAAAGCAGAAGATCTGGTAGTGGGCGATGTGATAGATGTGAAGTTTGGTGACCGTGTTCCAGCTGACGTTCGTGTTGTGCAAGCACATGGTTTCAAGGTAGACAACTCGTCGTTGACTGGAGAATCTGAACCACAAGCTAGATCACCTGAATTTACAAATGAGAATCCATTGGAAACTAAAAATATTGCTTTCTTTTCGACCAATGCTGTAGAGGGCACTTGTACCGGTATTGTTATTCGTACAGGTGACAGAACAGTCATGGGTCGTATTGCTAATTTGGCTTCAGGTTTGGACACCGGTGAGACTCCGATTGCCAGAGAAATTCATCACTTTATCAACCTGATCACCAGTGTAGCTGTTTTCTTGGGTGTCACATTTTTCATCATTGCTCTCGTTCTTAAGTACTACTGGTTGGATGCAGTTATCTTTTTGATTGGTATCATTGTAGCCAATGTACCCGAGGGTCTTTTGGCCACTGTGACTGTATGCTTGACTTTGACTGCTAAACGTATGGCGAAGAAAAATTGCTTGGTTAAAAATTTAGAAGCTGTTGAAACACTTGGTTCAACATCAACAATTTGTTCAGATAAAACTGGCACTTTGACTCAAAATCGTATGACTGTAGCTCATATGTGGTATGATAATCATATAGCAGAGGTAGATACGTCAGAAAATCAAGTAACTGCAACTTATGACAAGGAAGCACCTGGACTTAGAGCATTGATTAGATGTGCTATGCTGTGCAATAGAGCTGAATTCAAAGTTGATGGAGAAAATTTGAAGAAACCAATTTTACAAAGAGATTGTATTGGTGATGCATCTGAATCGGCTATTCTAAAATCATGTGAATTGTCATTTGGAAGTGTTGCTCAATATAGGGAATTGAATAGAAAGATTGTTGAAATTCCATTCAACTCAACAAACAAATATCAAGTCAGTGTACATGAAACTGATGATGATGATGACCGATACCTGTTGGTAATGAAAGGTGCTCCAGAAAGAATTTTGGATAGATGCACAAGCATTTACATGAACGGAAGTGATTTGGAATTGACTGATTATTGGAAGGCTCAGTTTAACAATGCTTATTTGGAGCTTGGAGGTTATGGTGAACGTGTATTGGGTTTCTGTGATGTAAGACTTGATTCAAAGAAATATCCAAAAGGATATCGTTTCGATCCTGATGAGGCCAATTTTCAATTGACCGAATTGAGATTTTTGGGCTTGATGTCTATGATTGATCCGCCAAGAGCTGCTGTGCCTGATGCTGTTGAAAAATGTCGTTCAGCTGGTATCAAGGTAATTATGGTTACTGGTGACCATCCAATCACTGCCAAAGCTATTGCCAAAGGTGTCGGCATCATCAGTGAACACAATGAAACAGTCGAAGACATTGCTGCTCGTTTGGGCATTGCTGTAAGTCAAGTTAATCCACGTGATGCCAAAGCTATTGTTGTTCATGGCAACGATTTGAAAAGCATGTCCTCTGAACAATTGGATGATATTTTGAAACACCACAGTGAAATTGTGTTTGCACGTACTTCACCACAACAAAAATTGATCATTGTCGAGGGTTGCCAACGTCAAGGAGCCATTGTAGCCGTAACTGGCGATGGTGTAAACGATTCGCCAGCATTGAAAAAAGCCGACATTGGTGTTGCTATGGGCATAGCAGGCAGTGACGTTAGTAAACAAGCTGCTGACATGATTTTGTTGGACGACAACTTTGCTTCAATTGTAACTGGTGTTGAAGAAGGTCGCTTGATCTTTGACAATTTGAAAAAATCAATTGCTTACACTTTGACTTCAAATATACCAGAAATTACTCCATTCTTGATGTTTATTTTGACAGATATTCCCTTGCCTTTGGGCACAATTACCATTCTTTGCATTGATTTGGGTACCGATATGGTTCCGGCCATTTCGCTTGCATACGAAAAAGCCGAATCGGACATCATGAAACGAAAGCCAAGAGATCCAATCAGAGACAAATTGGTAAATCAACGTTTGATTTCAATGGCTTATGGACAAATTGGCTTCATCCAAGCCAGTGCTGGTTTCTTTGTCTATTTGGTAATTATGGCCGAAAATGGATTCTGGCCCTCAAGACTATTGGGCATTAGAAAGTCATGGGACTCAAAAGCTGTCAATGATTTGGAAGATTCATACGGACAAGAATGGACTTATCAACAAAGAAAAATTCTCGAGTACACTTGTCACACTGCTTTCTTTGTTTCCATTGTAGTTGTGCAATGGACTGATTTGATTATCTGCAAAACTCGACGAAACTCTCTCCTACAACAAGGAATGACGTAAGACTAGATAAATTTATTTTCCACAAGATTTAATATTTGTTTATTTTTTCTTTTTACCAGCAACAACATGATGAACTTTGGTCTTATTTTCGAGACTGTTTTGGCTGCTGCTCTTTGTTATACACCAGGCCTTGACAAAGGTTTGAACATGTACCCATTAAAGTAAGATTCCTAACCAACAATCAAATTTGTTTATTCATTTTTCAATTAATTAATTTTTTCCCAAATTAAAGATTCTTCTGGTGGCTACCAGCTCTACCATTTTCAATATCCATCTTGATCTACGATGAAATTAGAAAGTTCATTCTTAGAAAGAATCCAGGTGGTTGGGTCGAACAAGAAACTTACTATTAGATTTAGATTATTAGATATTTATTTAAAAAAAAAAAGTCTTTGAGCAAAAGTTAAATTTAGACCAGCATCAATCGATTAGAATAAATATATATATCGTCTTAAAAATAAAATTGTAATTAGAATAAAATTTCATTATTGAATAAACTTTTCACTTTAATTTTAGAACTACAATAAAACAAGTTGATAGATCTTTTCTGTCAGCTTTTTTTTATTAAATGTTATAACAATTCGACTTTTTTCATTGTTTTTACTTTTACCATTTGTTGGTTTTATTTTCGCCCTTTAAAAAAAATATCCAATAACTCGAAGAAACTATTTTTGTTTCTCTCAAATAAATTTTAAATCAAACTTATATAATTTAATTATTTATTTTCATATAAAAATGATTTAACCAATTTAAAAATATGCTTGGAAACTTTTTACAAATAAAAAACATTTACAATTATATTTGATTTGAAAATGCTTTTTTAATTAATTTATCAATTGGTCACGGAAAAAAAATAACGAAGCAGCAATTGATTTTAAAAGTTAAAAAAAGTAAAAGGTCTACTATAGCGGGACTACGTTAGTTGTTCTGCTTTGTTAATTTAGTTGAACTAAGTTGACAAAACATTGCTTGCGTAATATTTTTCCTGCAAATCAAACAATTAGATAAAGACTCAGAAGATGATGGTGCAAAAGAAAAGGATTAAATTGATTAAAATAAATGTTATTTTAATTTAAGTTTAATTTTATTTTGTAAAAATGAATATTTTAAATTGAATAATTAAAAATAAATTTTAAGTTATTTATAGTAACAATCAAATTTAAGAAAATAATAAAATAAGTGTTTAAATTTAGTTGGTAAACAACTCGTTTCGTGTAGTTCGTTTAAGCACAGAATGACAAAGCCTAACGAATGTTCAATTAAAGAATTTTAAAAACGTTCATATTTCATCAAATATTTTAAATATCATTTTTAATTTTTAATCTCTAATAATGTGACAAATTTAAATTTAAATGGCGCTTTTAAGATATAAAATTTATATCTGAAACTTAATCAATTTAATTACTTAAATAAATTTGAGTGAATTTTAAATGTAAAGCTTTTAATATTTAAGTAGCAAGATCACATATTTATTAAAATAGATTTTTTTGAAATTTATTAGAATTATGAAAAATTGCATAGTTTTGATTTTATTATTTTTAACTAATATCTCAAGTTTAGGTATTTTCAAATGGAAAAATTGTAGTGATCAGAAAACCAAGATCTCTTTGCTTAAGATTTCGAATACCAAAGATGGATTTAATGAAGACAATTTTGGACTAGTTGTTAAGAATTTCAATGCCTTTATTCAAGTTAAATTAGAATGTTTTCAAGTAGATGAAGATTTAATTGATTTTGAAATAAAGTTTGTTTCAAATAATCAAATTGATTTAACAAATGATTTGAAAATAGAACCAATTTTCGATATTACCAAAATAAATTTTCCAATATTTTTATTTCATAATATTCGAACTTTACAAAAAAATTTGACAATATTTAATAGCTTTGATACCAATGTTAATGTAAATTTTGTTTTTTCAAAAATTTATTTAAATTTCGAATGTAATTTTTCATTCGCTCAAGATTTTACTTTGTTTAAAAATTGCATTTCGCTTAGTTTTAGAAATGTTAAATTCAAAACATATATTTGTCCTTTAATATTTTACAATTTAACTCTGAACAGTATTGAGTTTAATTCGATTTCTGAAGCATTTATTTTTAAAAATAGTGTCAAGTTCTTAAATTTAAATATTTCATTAAATGCCAATATAGCTCAGCTTTCTCTGAGTGGTCACGAATTAAGTATTTCAAAAAATCTAATTGATATCAATCTATTTAAAAATTTATCTTATTTAATACTTAATGGTCATATTAAAAACATTGATTGGTTTAATATTTTTGAATTAAAAAACCTAACTGTTTTAACAATCAACATTTTTCAAATGAGAAATTTTTTATTTAAATATAAACCGTGGTTCGAAAAATGGAACAAAATATTGGAAAGACAAATATATATTAATTTCGGAATTTATGATGATTACATATTTCCTGATCAGGATTTTTGTATAATTTACGATTTTCCATCCTTTAAGAAACTAGGATTTCATGTATTTTTGAGTGAAAATCAATGCAATTGTGCTCTTCTATGGCTAGATCAATGCTATTCGGGCAGTTTTGACCATTCATGTCAAAAATTAGTTAATAACTGTATAGGCTTTTTGGAATATAATGTTTTACCTAAATTAAAACCAAATTTCAAATTTAAATTAAATTTTTTCATTACTGGAGCTTTATTAAGTTATATTACCTCAGTTGGGCACTTAATATTTTCAATAATAGGCATTCTGGTTAATATTCTAAATATCTATGTTATCAAAAGATGCAAAGACAAAAAAGAAAAAAATGAGTTCAAGATACAATTATTTAACTCTATGATTATTAGTTCATTTGTTAATTTTTTGTACTGTTTTATTATGGCTCTTCATCTAATGAACTCATGTGCTCTAATTAATGGGATATTGTGTTCAAAGCTTTATGGAAATGTCATAATTCAATATTACGAAATTTATATAGTCGATTTTTTTGGAAGTATATTAAAAACTTTATCAAATGTATTAAATATCTGGATATCAGTATTTCGTTGTGTCATTTTAGATAGTGAATCAAAATTTTACATTTTAATTAATAAATTTATTGTGAATAAAAGTGGACTAAAACAATATTTACTTTATAGTTGCTTTTTGATGCTTTTAACGATAACAAACATTGATAAACTTAATTCAAGGGTTGCTAAATTCAAAGATGGAGAATTTGATCCAGATTATTATGGGTTTCCAATGAGAAATTGGTTAATAACTGAAGATATTGAAGTGTTACTTGACATTTATGGATTCGAAACAGAAAATCTTAAAAAAAATAATTTTTTTTTTTTATTTATAATCAATGTATTTTTTAATGGTTTAATTCTTTGGATAATTTTAATTATTTCAGATTTTTATTTACTTTATAAATTCAAAATTCAATTAAATGAAAGTAAATTGTTTTGGAGTAAAACATTAATGGGACGAAAGAAAAAAGATCGGTTGGTAAAAATTCATAAAAAAATAGTAAAAATGTCAATAAAAATTTGGCTGAATAATTGTGTCCTTGTAATACTTCGGTTATTTGAATTATCATTTACATTATTTATATTTTTTATGACAGTTTTTTTTAATTTTTGTCAAAAATCAGAGAAAATATGTGATAATTTCCTGAATTTTGGTAATCTTTTTTATTTGATATCGTGTTCTTATTCAATTGTGATCTTTTATCTACTAAACAAATCCTTTCGAATCGCTTTAAAAAATATTCTTAAATCAAAGTCCCATATGGTTTATCCTAGTCAACTGAAAAATAACGAAAAATCAATGAATATTTAATTAATATTAAAAAAATCTTCAAAAAAAATTAAATATTTTATAAATTATAAAATATTTAATTTATAAATTATAATAAAGTTTAAATTTGGAAATTCAAAAATACAGGTATCCATCTTTTTCTTTTCGATATCGATCGATTATCGATCAACTGGTCATGGATATCATCGAGACTTTTTCAAAATTTATGAATAACAGGGGTTCGACTCAAGATGGTAAACAAAAATTTTAAGATTTCTTTTAAATTTTTTTTTTCAAACATTTTAAATAAGTTTTCGAAATTATCTTTAAATTAATAAAATTGTTAAAAGGCTTATTTTAGAGATTAATATTAATAGAATTTTAGGTCTTTTTATTGAAATTTAGTAAATACTAGTCTTAGTAGATTAGAAAAAATCAAATAGAACTTGGCAATATATTTCAAAAAGCTTAAGAGAAAATTTTAATTATCAACATAATAAAGAGTTTTTTTTTATTTGCTGATAGAAAATTCAATTTATTGATTCCAATTAAATAACATCAATCTAATGATTAAGTATGAATTTAATAAAAGTCACGTAATCAATTGGCGTACCAACCGGGGTTGTGGAGTTCCTTTCAACCCTTGATTTCCTGTCAAACACCTCAAGATTTGATAAAAATTATCATTCCCCAACGTTCAATTGTCCAATTTAATCTTTCTTTACACCATTTTAATCTTTTGATTCTATCCGATGCCGTCAGCAATGGCTTTTTAAGAGCTGTATAAGTTCCTATTCCTTTACTAGTTAGAAATCTCCTTACTGTTTCTCTACTTACCTTAACATTTTTAAACTTAGAATTATACACTATTTATTACTTATTTTATGATTTTTTCTTATCTGTATAAATAAACTATTTTGGTACCTATAAGTAAGCTATTGGTCTCCCAAGCCTTGTTGATTCCTTTGGGGTGCCATAGATATCATTATTTTTTCTTGTTGTTCTCACACATTTTTCTGATACTCCTACTAATTTTGCTATTTCCTGATTACTTTAGGTCCTATTCTTTATGAGACCAATTATCTGATTTTTAACTTCTTTGGTAACGCTTTTTTTATCCATTTTTTACCAAGTTTCCTTATTTTTTAGTGGTATAATTTTTAAAGTCACAGTTGCTGAGCAGAAAGTTTCATAGCGCTGTTTGATTGCATAATCTTTAAATTAGGACATTTACAAATCCATTTAAGTTAATTAATCAATCAGTCTTTAGTTAGACATTAATGATGTGCGTCTAAACTTTTGTGCAAAAATTTTTTACTGAAATTTTTTTTGCCATTATTAATTTCAATTTTTCAGCTAAGTGTAATATCGAATTATCATGTATTTTATATCAATTTGAAGGGCAGAGATAGTTAAATTAAAAATCGATTTTTATTTAATATATTTTTTAAACGGAATTAAAATATTGTTGTGTCTAACGAAATAAACTTTTGTGCTTTTTTGGCGTCAAAACTTTTATGCGATACTGTATAATATATATATCAGATTTTAATTTATTTTTTTTTAATTTTAATTTAAATATTTATTTACATCGCCATATATATCATTATATTTAAATATTTATTAAAAGATACTCATTGAAAAAATAAATAAAATTAATAAATAAAATAAATGGTGTTTTAGACTATATCTAAGCTAGTCCTATGACTCGATTAAAGAGTCATCAATTCGGTGGCTCCACAAAAAGAAATCAATTTTCTTTTAATAAGTAACTATTTTAAAAAACGTTTTTAATTCAGTCTTTCCAATCGCTTCTATATTGAGTTAGAAAAAAGATTTTAAATTCTTAATAAAAAACTTAATTAAAAAAAATATTAAAAAAATACTTCATCCCCTATAATGGAAAATATAACAAATATTTAAACGAAAAATTAAATTAAAAGATTTGCCAATACCAATAGTCATTGGAACGATTCCCCTTTCTTCAGATCAAGAAAAAAATGCTGTCAATATTCCTTATACTTATGAAATTGCATATTTGGTGCAAATCCAGTTGATTTTTCTAAAGAAATCGGCATTAATAAAGATCGAAGAGAAACAATTGAATCTGATTTGAATAGTTATAAACCTTTTTATCCATATTATAAAGATTTTCTATAAACAATCAAGCATAAAAAAATTGATTGGCAAAAGATCTTAAAAAGAGTATGAGTAAATATCTTTTAAAATCAATTGCTGCTTCGTTATTTTTTTTCCGTGACCAATTGATAAATTAATTAAAAAAGCATTTTCAAATCAAATATAATTGTAAATGTTTTTTATTTGTAAAAAGTTTCCAAGCATATTTTTAAATTGGTTAAATCATTTTTATATGAAAATAAATAATTAAATTATATAAGTTTGATTTAAAATTTATTTGAGAGAAACAAAAATAGTTTCTTCGAGTTATTGGATATTTTTTTTAAAGGGCGAAAATAAAACCAACAAATGGTAAAAGTAAAAACAATGAAAAAAGTCGAATTGTTATAACATTTAATAAAAAAAAGCTGACAGAAAAGATCTATCAACTTGTTTTATTGTAGTTCTAAAATTAAAGTGAAAAGTTTATTCAATAATGAAATTTTATTCTAATTACAATTTTATTTTTAAGACGATATATATATTTATTCTAATCGATTGATGCTGGTCTAAATTTAACTTTTGCTCAAAGACTTTTTTTTTTTAAATAAATATCTAATAATCTAAATCTAATAGTAAGTTTCTTGTTCGACCCAACCACCTGGATTCTTTCTAAGAATGAACTTTCTAATTTCATCGTAGATCAAGATGGATATTGAAAATGGTAGAGCTGGTAGCCACCAGAAGAATCTTTAATTTGGGAAAAAATTAATTAATTGAAAAATGAATAAACAAATTTGATTGTTGGTTAGGAATCTTACTTTAATGGGTACATGTTCAAACCTTTGTCAAGGCCTGGTGTATAACAAAGAGCAGCAGCCAAAACAGTCTCGAAAATAAGACCAAAGTTCATCATGTTGTTGCTGGTAAAAAGAAAAAATAAACAAATATTAAATCTTGTGGAAAATAAATTTATCTAGTCTTACGTCATTCCTTGTTGTAGGAGAGAGTTTCGTCGAGTTTTGCAGATAATCAAATCAGTCCATTGCACAACTACAATGGAAACAAAGAAAGCAGTGTGACAAGTGTACTCGAGAATTTTTCTTTGTTGATAAGTCCATTCTTGTCCGTATGAATCTTCCAAATCATTGACAGCTTTTGAGTCCCATGACTTTCTAATGCCCAATAGTCTTGAGGGCCAGAATCCATTTTCGGCCATAATTACCAAATAGACAAAGAAACCAGCACTGGCTTGGATGAAGCCAATTTGTCCATAAGCCATTGAAATCAAACGTTGATTTACCAATTTGTCTCTGATTGGATCTCTTGGCTTTCGTTTCATGATGTCCGATTCGGCTTTTTCGTATGCAAGCGAAATGGCCGGAACCATATCGGTACCCAAATCAATGCAAAGAATGGTAATTGTGCCCAAAGGCAAGGGAATATCTGTCAAAATAAACATCAAGAATGGAGTAATTTCTGGTATATTTGAAGTCAAAGTGTAAGCAATTGATTTTTTCAAATTGTCAAAGATCAAGCGACCTTCTTCAACACCAGTTACAATTGAAGCAAAGTTGTCGTCCAACAAAATCATGTCAGCAGCTTGTTTACTAACGTCACTGCCTGCTATGCCCATAGCAACACCAATGTCGGCTTTTTTCAATGCTGGCGAATCGTTTACACCATCGCCAGTTACGGCTACAATGGCTCCTTGACGTTGGCAACCCTCGACAATGATCAATTTTTGTTGTGGTGAAGTACGTGCAAACACAATTTCACTGTGGTGTTTCAAAATATCATCCAATTGTTCAGAGGACATGCTTTTCAAATCGTTGCCATGAACAACAATAGCTTTGGCATCACGTGGATTAACTTGACTTACAGCAATGCCCAAACGAGCAGCAATGTCTTCGACTGTTTCATTGTGTTCACTGATGATGCCGACACCTTTGGCAATAGCTTTGGCAGTGATTGGATGGTCACCAGTAACCATAATTACCTTGATACCAGCTGAACGACATTTTTCAACAGCATCAGGCACAGCAGCTCTTGGCGGATCAATCATAGACATCAAGCCCAAAAATCTCAATTCGGTCAATTGAAAATTGGCCTCATCAGGATCGAAACGATATCCTTTTGGATATTTCTTTGAATCAAGTCTAACATCACAGAAACCCAATACACGTTCACCATAACCTCCAAGCTCCAGATAAGCATTGTTAAACTGAGCCTTCCAATAATCAGTCAATTCCAAATCACTTCCGTCCATGTAAATGCTTGTGCATCTATCCAAAATTCTTTCTGGAGCTCCTTTCATTACCAACAGATGGCGATCATCACCATCATCAGATTCATGTACACTGACTTGATATTTGTTTGTTGAGTTGAATGGAATTTCAACAACCTTTCTATTTCGTTCCCTATATTGAGCAACACCACCAAATGACAATTCACATGATTTTAGAATGGCCGATTCAGATGCATCACCAATACAATCTCTTTGTAAAATTGGTTTTTTCAAGTTTGTTGCGTCCAGTTTGAATTCAGCTCTATTGCACAGCATAGCACATCTAATCAATGCTCTTAGACCAGGTGCATTCTTGTCATATGAAGCACTGACCTGATCTTCAGATGTGTCCACTTCAATAATTCTATTGTCGAACCACATATGAGCTACAGTCATACGATTTTGAGTCAAAGTGCCAGTTTTATCTGAACAAATTGTTGATGTTGAACCAAGTGTTTCAACAGCTTCTAAATTTTTAACCAAGCAATTTTTCTTCGCCATACGTTTAGCAGTCAAAGTCAAGCATACAGTCACAGTGGCCAAAAGACCCTCGGGTACATTGGCTACAATGATACCAATCAAAAAGATAACTGCATCCAACCAGTAGTACTTAAGAACGAGAGCAATGATGAAAAATGTGACACCCAAGAAAACAGCTACACTGGTGATCAGGTTGATAAAGTGGTGAATTTCTCTGGCAATCGGAGTCTCACCAGTGTCCAAACCTGAAGCCAAATTAGCAATACGACCCATGACTGTTCTGTCACCTGTACGAATAACAATACCGGTACAAGTGCCCTCTACTGCATTGGTCGAAAAGAAAGCAATATTTTTAGTTTCCAATGGATTCTCATTTGTAAATTCAGGTGATCTGGCTTGTGGTTCAGATTCTCCAGTCAACGACGAGTTGTCTACCTTGAAACCATGTGCTTGCACAACACGAATGTCAGCCGGAACACGGTCACCAAACTTCACATCTATCACATCGCCCACTACCAGATCTTCTGCTTTCACAGTCTTTTTCTCACCATTTCTAAGAGCAACAGCTTGTTGAGGTACCATGTTTTTGAACGAGTCCATAATACGAGAGCTTTTAGCCTCTTGAAAATATGAAAATACACCTGTTAGAATTACTACTACTGCTAACGCTACACCTAGCCACAAGTTATCTTTTGGTGCATCGTCATAAGTAGCCTCTGTAATACCATAGGCCAAAAAGCAAAGGAATGCACCAGTCCAGAGCAACATAGCAAAACCACCGAATAAATTTTTACAAAATTTAATCCATTCAGGTGTTGTTTTTGGTGGCGATAGAGCATTGGGACCATCTCTTTCAAGCACTTGTCGAGCTCGTTCCTCAGTTAGACCCTTTGAAATAAAATTTAATTTTTAATTGTTCTTCAATCAGAATAAAATTCCTCTACTTACTCTGCTAAGGTCAGTCTGTAAACGAACCATCAGCTCATTTAATTCTACTTTGTGCTCATCCTTTTTAAATAAAATTGTGTAATTGTTTACTTATTATTTTTTATTTTTATTGTTTAATTAAACATATATTTAAATTTAAATTAAAAATATACTCACAAATTCGACTTCTTTTTTAAGATCGTCTAAATTTTGTTTCTTGTTTTTTTTGCCTTTGATCGGCTTAGCAGAAGTTCCATTTTTGTTCGTGGCAACTCGGTAAGATTCCTCGTGTTTAGTCTAGACACATTTTATGAGTTTAATTTTACCAAATACAATCATTTTAAACTTAAAAATAAATACTTACCATTTACAAAAATTAATGCGAATCTGAACCTTGAACAATTAATCTAATTGATTTTCAAAATACAAAACTATCAATATTAACAATTATAATCTAAACAATTTAGAAATAATATATTTAATTTTTATCTCATTTGCAACTTTATTATAACTTAAACCATTTTGTACCAATATTCAAATGAGCGTTTATATAATTTTTAGATTTATTAGAATGTAAAATTGCAAAATTTGTATCCACAATTATTGTGCTATTCGTTTGTGGTTTTAACAATTTTAAAAACAATATTTTAAGTTTATTTTAAAAATTGTAGATTTATTTTCTATTTTTAGTTTTTTAAATTTAAAGATAGTTAATGGAAAATGATCTTAATATTTTTATTTAAATATTTCCAATTTCTTTTTTCAAAGTTTGATGAATTTAACTTCTATTCTCTCTATTCACTAAATTATAGATTTGAGTTAATTATTGTTCTGTTACGTTAGCTAGATATTTTTGTATGATTAATAATTTTTGTGTTTTTCTTAGAACATATTAATATATTAATGGATTTTCTAAGTACAATAGATTATCATTTTTCGGCATATTATTCTGCCAAAGTCTTCACTTAATTTTGTCACTTAAAGTCTAATTTGATCTCCAAATATAATATAATATTTATATTTAGTGATAAGATTTCACAAGGGTCCGTCCTAGGATAACTGCTTTTTTTTAAATATTCTTTAATCACTTAGAATTCTGTAGTAGGACGTAGTAGAGTTTGTAAAAAGAAATCTGTAAAAAGGAATTTCTAAATAAGAAAATGTACCAAGAGAAGAAAGACAAAGATAATCTCCTTAATTCAAAAAAAATGAGTAAATTTAAACACTAGACATAATATGTTTAATTTAACTGATTTCAAAATAAGGGGCGATTTAATTAAGCTGCTTGCAGTCGCAAAAGACCATGAAATTATTAATCTAATCTATGAAATTAACTTCCCTGATAATCAGGTTTACAATTTAAAAAAGCATACAAATGTTTATGAAGTAAAGAAGTAAAAAGCTATGTGAAACGCATCTAAATAATCTAATGTTAAGAAAAGCTTTCCTCATGATGTTGTAAGTAATACATCTAAATAAATTTTCAATAAAAAGTTAGATAATTAATAAAAATTATTTAAAAAAGTCAATTTAAAGCCTTGCAATCATGAAAAAAATAAAGAACTTCTAAAAAGCATTGAATTAATTTATTCATTTTGATGGTTTAATAAATTACTGAACATTACATAATAATTCTATAAATTCTTTATAGATATGTCAGTTATTTTATATAAAGTAAGAAAAATTTAAATATTCTAGTAACTTGTTCCAATAATTTAAAATTCTATTTGTTAAATCTTAAAAGAATTTCTCTTTTTTTCCTATGAGTTATCTAACTATAATTTGTAAACTTGTATTTTATTAGATATAATAAATTCAAATTTTTAGTTCTATTCATTTTTTTGAAAAAAGTTGTTTCATTAATATATTTTTGTCATGTATCATTTTCATTTAAAATCTTTCACTAGCAAAATGGATATTGCTAAAATGATATCTAAAGATTGGTCGAGAAAACTGCTTGGATAGGTGAGCTAAAGTTTCATATCTCATTAATTTTGGTTTATACCCAACGCTATTCAATTCCTTTCAATTTTCCTAATCTTTTTTCAACAACTCATTCATTGATATTTGATCTTCAATACATAAGCCAAGATAAAACAAATTGGATACTTGAGGAATGGCTTTTAATTCTTATTTAACAAAATTTTGAAGTTGTGAACCCAATTTGCCAATAATTAGTTGTCTTCACAGATACATACCAACATTTTAATCTGTTTTTTAGATGATGATAGAGCATAATATGTTTAAAATTAATAGAACCACAAATGTTACCATTTATTTCAAAATAGGCTTTAAGAGATTAAATTCAAACTTCCTCAGTTATGAAAAAAAAGAAACTTATTTATTTAATCAGTTTTTTAATCATGTATTTTGTTTTTTTTAAATTTTTTTTTTATTAAATTAAAAAAAATTAGGAATAGTCCAAAATATTTCTTAGATCAAAATAAGTTCTGAAATCGATCCAAAAAAATACTATAAATCATTTTCCTTATAATATAACTTTGACAAAGAATAATTAAGCCAGAATAGGAAAAAAATAAATAAATATAATTTATTTAATTATTCAATTTAAAAACAAAAAATTTATTTATTAACTAATAAATCTCTCCTAAAGACTCAAAATAATTTTTATCTTTTTTTTCATTATATATTTCACTCAATTCATATTCATAAAGTATAAAATATATTTTTTAAAGATAATAGTTTTCATGGCGAATTTTTTATTTTGCCCGATAGAAATTTGAGCTTTTATCCAACACTAAAATTCTGGTAAAATGAATTTATCTACATTGCTCAAACAATGGTCAAATTCTGATTAAGCAGGTACTTCTTTAAAAAGGACCAAATGATTCTGGATTCGCCAAGATCATCTGAATTATCCATTTACAATGGTTATTTACAGACAAAGCTCTTTTAATTATCGTATTCCCTTGTTCGATTATTTTGCACCCACAAGGTCCGCCTTAAACTCTGAAATTCTTCATTCTGTGTTTTCGAGACTTAATTCTAGAACAAAAAATAAAAAGCATTTTTTTTGTATCATGCTTTTGGGACAGCACCAAAAATCAAGAAAAAGAATATTAGAAAAATTGATTTTCTAAAATTCGAAGTCTTTCTTCAAAAAGTTCATAGAGTTGTCTGTTTTTATATTAAAAGTGATATCAAATCTTGTGAATGTAAAGATAATGAGCTCATCAACGAAATATCGTGTATGACTATTTTTGATAAATAAAATGTACTTATTAGCTGCACATATAGACAACCTCACATAAAGGACTTTAAATCCTTTCTTTGAATCATTTAAAAAAGCAAGACGTCTTATCGAGAAACTAATCCAACATTTGGTGATGTAATTATCAGATGGCTAAACAAATATAGACTCAAGAAGCTTTGGTATAGACTCAAGAACACAAATGTTCAAAGTTATCTTTTGTGTTTATCTTGCGAAAAATCTAGAAATGAATGAGATCAGAAAGCTGTCTAGGGCTTTTAGCTATTCTTGGCAAAACAGTCAGAAAAAGAACCGAAACTTATTCATAAATACATAAATAGTAAGAGAAAAACGAAGTCAGCTTGAAGTTATTGAAGTGGGAGGAAAATTACAGAACATAAAAATATGGTGAATTTTTTTCCTTAATCACTCTTTTCCTAGCATATGATCATGTTCTGATTTCCACTCAAGTCGATCCTTTGCTTTACCCCAGCTTTTCACCATGTCATTTTCACTTCGATAAGCTCTCTCGTTATTGTTAACCTTCATTTTACTGCTGGTTTACCTATCCTTCTTCGCCCTTGAGGCGTCCATTAAGGAGTCACATATCATCTTTAAGCCAGACAAAATTGAGATCCATCTTAGACCCTATCCTTTACTACAAAAAAGTTGTTGTTCTTTAAGACTCAATATCTCAAAGAAAGCCAATTCTAATTTTAGTTAGCATCTTTACTTTACATCTTTTTTTATAAGAAAGATAAATAGTTAAATGGTATCCGATTTTATGGTTGATCAAATCTTTGCTTCAGTTTCCAATTCTGGGTAATAATCATATATACAAGGTCTTCTTTTACTTAAAAGGATCTTTTTAAAACTTATTTCATCAAAGTTTAAAATTAAATAATTTACCACCACGACCATCAACTAGTAGCTCAGTTTTTTTTTATTTTTAAAATTGACTAATAGTTGTTATACGTAAGTAAGCATAACTGTGAAAGAAAGAGATCTGTTTCACCAAATGATATATTGAACTGTCTTTAAATAAAAAAAATAATTTTTGTTCTAATTAAACTCAGTAATTAACTTAGATTTTCCTTTAGAACACTATAGATCAAGACACTAATCCAACATTTAGTAGGCTTATTTGTTTGAAAAAATTCGACTATCTGAGTAATAAGTGAAATATCTATAGTCACCATCTCTTCTTCTGGGTAAAAGTCTTCGTTTTCCGATTCATCATATTCAAATTCGGATGAAGTAAAAATAACATGGTAATTATTATTAATATCGGGCTCAACGTCTATTTCCATATGATCATCTTCACCTTCTTCCTCTTCAATTAATTTTTTTGTCCGAAAAATCCAAGGCTACAAACACGAGATTGATTATATTTTGATTTTTTAGGCATTTCTCACGATATTTTATATATACTTAGGTATGTTTTTAGGAAATTTAAAAAAAAAAATCAATATGATATTAATAAACAAATTTGTTAAAAATAACATGATTTGAAGAGATTTTTTAAGGAATATAAAGCAATAAAGTAAAAAATGAAACCATAGATTTGTTCAGAATTTTGTCTAGATTAGAAAAAAAAATAGTGGGCTCAAAATTGATCCTTCTGAGAAGATTCGATTTAAACTAGAAAAAAAACATTTTTTTCCTTTTTTTAGCCAACAAAAACCACCACACCTTTTTTTTCTAAATTACATGAGAATTTTATGCCCTTTCAGAATATAGATACTTTTTTAGTATATTTAAGTTTTATCTTTGAGTCTTAAGAACAACAAATTTTTAAAAAGTTTGCTATCTCTGGAACCCTGGGTGTAGAAAATTTTTTTCAATGTAAAAAAAATAAGGAATCTTCAACTAGAGATAGCAGGGAAGGGCTAGACTCTAATACACCTGTGTACAATGGAAGAAGCACAGAATACGTCAAAAATTGAATTTTGATTATATTTAATGGGATAAAAGCCGCTGGTGTCCATGAAGACAAAAAGCTTGTAGCTATCACTCCTTATATCAAGGAGTCGGCTTTAAGTTCACTGTTTCTTGAGTTCAATTACCAAAAAAATTCGCCTGTTAAGACATTTGAAGGATATTTAAGATACTCTTAGAGAGATTATTCAAAGGCTAGGAAAAGCCTAATAAAACTAGAATTCTTATTCTAATTATGATATATGACAAAGAGGCAAAAATGTTGACATAGTGTAAGCTGACTTCTCAAAAGCCTTTGATAAAGTTTAAGAATTATAATTGACCATATGTTCCCTTAAAGCATTAACAAAGATGTCTGTTTGTTTCTTTTGTCTTGAATCAAAATAAATTTTAAAAATGGCCTCTTGTTCAAGGCTTTGGTGAAGAAGAATGCAGTGTCATACTCAATATCGCTAAAAAACAATACTACCCCTAACCCTAACCCTAAAAAAACTTTAAAATTAAAGTGAAACTTTTTTCCTTGATTTTAATTTTTAAGTTTTTGATCACCTATTGTGTGATCATCTATTTGGTGATCAGTTTTGTTCACATTAGTTATCACATAGTATTTTTCTTGATTTTCAGAATATGATATTAAAAATAACTTGACTAATCTAATTCGAAGCAATTAACTTAAAGAAGATAAATGAGACAATTGTCATAGAAAATGCTTTTTGTTAATAGGGCATATATCAATCAATAATAATTGAAAAAGTATAATAAAATAAATTTTCTTGATTAATTTTGCTACATCATATTTTTTCTAAGAAATGAAATTTTATTTTAATTTTGATTTTAAATAAATTTATTCATTATCGAGTTATTTAGGTAATTTTGAACGAAAAAACCTTAACTAAATAATTAATTTTGTATATTTTATGGTGAAACAATAATATTTAAAAAAAATGAGACTTAATTTAGATTTTATTAAAATTGAAACTTCAACCTCTCTATGAAAGTGATCTTTCTCATAGATAAAACTAAGCACATGTTTCTTTCAATTTAAGAGTTAATAAGTGTCTGATAATAAGCCTCTAAATCATAATCATAATCTGTTAGTTTAAATTTTTCAAATTTAGATAACAAGTTTGGATGATAAGCTAGACATTTTTAAACTTGGAGTAACAGCTATAGTAAATAAGTTAAACTTAAATATAAAGTATTGTTCTATTTTTTTATTGTTTGAATAATATTGCCCAATTACCAGGTGAAAAAAAAAATGCTTAAATAAAAAAAATTTATTTGTTTTTTTGAAATTTCGTCATTTGCGTCATTTAAATTTTATCCAGATTTTAAGTATTTTGTGATTGAAAATAAAAAAAATATTTCGAGTCAATTCTTTAATTATATAAGAAATTTTATTTAATATTTAAATATTTACATTTAAAAAAATATTTAAATTTACATTTGTGTCAAATTTTAGATGCTCAAAAATGACAGAAATAATAAGTTTAAATTGAAAAATTGA